>AWOL01S0030476.1:0-20477 GCA_000715115.1 Nicotiana otophora
ATGCTATACNACAATTTTAAAATATAAATTTTATGAAATTACTGACCAAAGTCGGTCGGTTTTTGTCAATTTATATAAATAGCTTTTAAATAAATAATATTTTATATTTGATTGATATATATATATATATATATATATATATATATATATATATATATATATATATGCGCACACACATAATCTTGAATGTTTTATTCTCGATCACATTATTAGTACTTTGCTCGGATACTTCATAAGTGGATCAATTAAAAATTTAATTATATTCGATTAAATCTTACTATACACTACAAGAAAGCATGGAATTTGCAACAAATTTGTTTGTTGCCATATATTGAATATTGTTGCGCAAAGTACTTTTGCCAACAACAGAAAAGTTGTTGCTTGCCGTTGCAATAAATGCTGATGGAAAAAGTTTTTGCAACAACAAAAGACTGTTGCAAAATGTTGTCTTAACGCAACAAAGAATGTTGTTGCCATTAATTGTATTTTGGTCACATGATTGTGGCTTATGAAAATATTTAGCAACAACAATTATTGTTGCGGTAAATTATTATTTTTTCGCAACCATATTACTTGTGGCAAAAAATATTGGCGAGGGGTAGGTAATATTCTGTTATAAAGGTTTTAGCAACAAGTATTGTTGTGGCCACAAAATTACTTTTTGCCAATAATATTATATTTTTTGTTGTACAGCTAGCAACAATAAATATGTAGTTGCTACATACACAATTTAAATTTTCTATCTTTTAAAGCATCACAAATATATATATATATATATATATATATATATATATATATATATATATATATATAAACCAATATACGATATATATTTGCAAAAGTCAATAGCACTGAAGGTCTGAAGCACCAAGTATTTTACATACTTTCAAAAACTAAACACCACTAAAACATATGTTTTTACTTACAAAATAAAACAAGAACATCTCCAAGAGTCATATTTTCTATTCTAATGACAATCTTAAAAGCAAATTTTATTCCGATAACTTGTGCATTGATGAACCATATTGCCAGCTATGTTTCTTTACTCATGCTCATCCTACAAAAAAAGATAAATTATAATTATATTTTTTATATAAAAAACTATAAACTACACAAGTCAAGACTAAGAGAGAGAATTTGGGCATCGATGAATGATATATATGTGTGGGGGGGGAGGGGATGACTAGATTGGAGCAAAATTAAGCATGATGGACAAAATATAGTTGCATATGAATTTTATATGCTTCTACTAATAAGTAGTAGTCAGAACACACTATTATGATAGTTATTATAATTAATTGATGTTTAGAATCTAAAGGAAAAGATAACTTGAATTTAAAGATAATAGAAGACTTTTGAGATCAGTAAACTCCTTTTGGTCAACGGAGTTTCATATACGACATTTTTTTATGGTAATGGTGTTGCCGAAAGCTGTAATAATAACAGTAAACAAAAACTCATAAAAAAAATAAAAATGGACAACCTCAAAAACAATTGCAACAGAGAACTATAAAGCCAAAGAACTCGCACATCACCTTTCAAATGTCCAAGATCAAGCAACTTTCCTTTTTGAACTTAGTTAAATGAAAATTAATAAATAATGGAAGAAGATAATGATTAATGACATTTTAGACATTTGCAGGGGTAAGTCTTCTTCTAAACTACCATAATCAATTCAGAATAACAAATCTAATCCTTCTTTTTCCACTTTGGATTCAATTTCTGAACCTAGTAATCCAATTTAATTAAAGAAAATATTCCTACTTTCAAGGAAATTAACACAAAGCTGACTATTATCAGTGTAAATTCTACTCAGGGACCACAAAGCCACCCTATAGAGAATCATTTCTATCTGCAAAATAATTTAACATTCAATCTTCAATTGCCTTTTAATTTGTATATAAAGGTGGCCTTTGAGACAAAGCCAAAGATGACTTTTACAAAGCCAACAACTAATTTATTTGTGAGACCTGAAGGCTAAGTTCATGATACGAATGGTGATGGCGGCGACGACAAGATACTATATGGAAATATAATACAAACATGATAGTGAACAATATCAACCAAGGAATTTACTTTTACAAGAGTTAAACGAAGTTTTCTTACCGTTATGTCATCCATAAGTCTTGAACAACTTGACTCATCTGAACCACTTAAATTAGAAATAATGCTGAGAATTCCAATAGAAACTCCATTATGTTAAATATAGTAAAACTACATAACTTAATTTGTCGTACAAATCAGTGGGGAGGAATGATACAGGAACAAGGAAGAAACAGAGATAGTGCGACAAGAGAAATTTATGTATTCGGTTGTTTTAATATCTTCTTTTCCATAATCAAAGTATTTTCTTTTCTCAGTCTTTTTGTTTAATTCTGCATTTACTGCTGGTGAACCTCAACCTTTACAGAGCTGGGAACCTCTTGGTGCTATGTGCTCTTTATTCCCCCACTCACAGAGGGTGTAGAATCATTCGCCGGAACAATCTTGTTAAGAAATACAGTACCTTTCTGATTTCTTGAGTCCCCTTTACAGAGAATTTGCCTAGAATCTCCTACAGCATTTTCCAATTTAGCCAACCAAATAGACTTCTCAATATCTTCACTTTCATTGCTTGAAGATGGACATAAATTAAAAATATTGTGCATCTAAAACTCACAAACTTATAACCTTAATTGACTTGTGATAATAATCATTGAATTGTTTTGTGCTAAAAGTGAAACTGGTCCACCTGAAAACAATAAAAACATAAAAAGGCAAAAAGCAAAAGTTAGCATCATGGCACACGCATGAAGTTTTTTGGCAGCTTGTTGTTTATCCCGTACTCGCCAAAACTGACCTCTTTCTTTTTTTCTCTTTACTGAGTTATTCATCATGTAGGCAATACCTCTCATAATCTATTGCTTTATACCACTCGTTTGAAAAACTATTCTCTGTAAAAGTAGAAATGCAAATAGTAGTGCTAACTTTTGGCACAAGTGCCAGCTTGCCATCATATCCTCATCACATGTTTGCTGATTTCAAGGTCTAATAATGAGTTTTTACACATATGGATTTTATATCTGTGTGAAGACTTTAACACGTATCACTTTAACTGTTAGTTTAGTTTGAGCGAAATATTCTTAGGATCAAAAGCAAGTAATTGAAATACCTCTTTACTTAGCAAATGGGATGCTAGTGCCATCATGCTCTGTTTCAATAGTTTTTGGTCACGCACCATGGCTTCTCGACTTTTCCGCTCCTCCTCAAGCTGGATCTTTACTTCATTTAGCTGGCATTCTATACTCTCTCTTTTACGACGTTCTTCTTCCACCTCTTTTTGTCGTGCTTGCAGTTTCTCTTGAATTTCATTCATGGATTTCCTACTTGTTGACTTAACTCCTGATCTTTGACCATTAACAACCAGGTCCAAATCAGTATTCTTTTCAATTTCTTGAATTTGTTCAGCAACATATTCTTTCACCTTATCCTACAAATTATTTTATACCGGCTCTAACTTTCAATAGTTATTTCTATGGACTCACATTCTAGGAATAAGGATAAGAGTTTCGCACGTACATTTAATTCCGCAGAGGCATCATTAATCCAATGTCCGTTCTTCATGTGAGTCAATTCCCAAAGTTTCTGTAAGTTTGGCTCTTTTCTGGTGCTTGTATTTCTATACCAAAACCAATCAAATTATGTTATTAAATAAAAAATAACTAAAATTCATCAAAATAAAGACATATGTTACCTGTTCAAAAGATACCGCTTGGAAGGATTTTCTGCCGCAAATATGATTCATTTTTTGTTTTTCCTTATTGGTTTTGTTTCGCTCACTCATTCTCTATATTAAATTGAATCCGTAAATATATTTCTTGATGAACTATAAGAAGTAGAACAAGAAAATAAATAATTTGCAAGGTTAAATCAATTTAATTTTGGCGTATCCTAATTAATTACCTTAAAAGTATCAGAATCGAAATATTTAACCAAGAATCTCCATTCAGCTTCATTAACATCAGGTGGCATGTTCTGCAAGCATTCCTCCTTTGTAGCATATTTCTTGAAATCATCATTAAGCCTATTACGACGATATCTATATAAATTATTAGTTGTTTTAAGGATAGTATCCCGATTGTGTTGTGTGTCTGGAAGTTGGAAGGTGTCCTGAATTCAAAACAAAAAACTAAAGTGAGCTTACTTAAAATAGAATTTCGATTTTCTGCCAATGAACCAAGGGATGTTCGGAGTCATCTTTTCTAAAGTTGGTTTATAAGTATACTTTATTTGAAAACATTTCTATTATTCTCCTTCCTTAATATTTCTAAGTGTTGCCTATGGATTGTGAGCATTTAATAAAAATCAAAACAAATAATATTATAACAGAGTTGCTGAGAGTTTCATAAGAATAAAAGGATGTAAACTACGTGAAAGGTATCTTACTCCATCCAAGGTCTGACTTCCTCATAATTTTGGAGGATGTAAAAATGAGCTTGATTGATTTCATGAGTGCTCAAGTTTATCCAAGCACCCCTTGATAATGGCTTACCACGACAATTAAATATAGATAAGCCATTGGATTCTATATATGAAGAATCAAAATTTCTATCTGGACGATTTTGCTTTGTCTCCGTATCAGTCAAATATTTGGAACAAAATATCATGCATTCCTCAGGAAGATATCCCTCAACAATTGATCCTTCTGGGCGAGCTTTATTTCGTACATAACTTTTCAAGGTGCGCAAAAATCTATGACGTAAAAATATATCAGTTTTGCAACAAATTTTAACTAAAAGGGCAGCTAAAGGAATAGTTAAGAGGAATAAGAATCCAACCTTTCAATGTAATACATCCATCGAAATTGAACGGGATCACTCAACTTTGCCTCCATTGCCAAATGAATTGCCAAATGAACGATAACAGCAAAGAATGTTGGCAAAAACACATGCTCTAATTTACAAATTGTCATCCGTATACTTTTATCTAGTTGATCTAACTTTTCCACACGCAACTCTTTAGCGCACAAATCGTTAAAGAATAATGATATTTCAACTAATGGATCATATGCATCCTTTGGAAAAATCCCCTTGATTATAGGTGGAAAAATACGTTGAAAAAGAACATGGTGGTCATGACTTTTAAGTCCAAAAATTCTTGCTTCCTTAATATTGACAAAACGACTAATGTTAGAAGCATAAGCATCAGGAAACTTGACTTCTTTGATGAGCTAACAAAATTGAATATTCTCGGTTTGTGACATTGTATAGCTTGCTGGAGGAAGTATGTATTTATTCCTATTTTTTATTGGATGGAGGGGTTTTTTAATTTTCATCTCTTGTAAGTCCAATCGAGATTTTAATGTGTCCTTTATTTTTTCTTCAATATCTAATAACGTCCCTATCACACTTTCACTGATATTTTTCTCTATATGCATCACATCCAAATTATGTCTCAACAATAAAGTCCTCCAATATGGGAGTTCAAAAAATACACTTTTCTTCTTCCAATTGTCATATCTTATAGCATCCCATTTTCTTTTCTCTTGTGCTGACGTCAACTAACACTTGTGAGGATGTATTAAGTTGTGCAAGCGCATCATCTCCACTCAAAGCTTGTGGTGCGAGTCTTTCCTCCTTTGTGTTATCAAAAGAACTTTTATTCCGACGAAATGGATGATTTACTTCCAAGAACCTACGATGACCCATATAGCATTGCTTTCATACTTGTTTCAAGTAAATGAAACAAGTATGTATATGACAAATCGGACAAGCTAATTTACCTTTAGTGTTCCAACCGGATAAAATACCATAAGCTGGAAAGTCATCAACTGTCCACAACAAGGAAGCACGCAAGAAAACATTTTGTTTCATAAAAGCATCGTAAGTTTCAATTCCACTCTCCCATAAGATTTTCAAAATCATCTACCAAGGGTTGGAGATACACATCAATATCCATACCAGGGCCTTTTGGTCCAGGAATAAGCAAAGATAACAAAAGATTTGATTGTTTCATACATAACCATGGGGGGAGATTATATGGGATCAAGATTACTGGCAACATGCTATAGGCATTACTCATTTAACCAAAAGGATTAAATCCATCTGAAGCAAGCCCAAGCCTTACATTACGTGAATCTGAAGCAAAACTTGGATACTTTTTATCAAAACTTTTCCACGCCAATGAGTCAGCTGGATGTCGTAAAACTCCATCATCGACTCGTTTATTTTTATACCATCTCATATCTTTAGCGGTATGTTTTGTCATAAACAATCGTTGTAATCTTGGTATTATAGGAAAATATCTAAGAATCTTTCTATAAATTACTTTATTTCTCTTATTCTAATTTCCTAAAGCAATATCTTCATTAGTATCTTCTCCTTTTCTCATCATCCATCTTTTTTCACCATATTTAGGGCATTGCTCAAGATTCGCATATTCCTTTCCATGTAAAATGCAATTATTAACACATGCATCTATCTTCACATAATCTAGACCCAAACCTTTAATTATCTTTTGAACTTCATAGATAGAATTCGTGAGTACATTTTCTTTGGGTAAAACATCACTCAACAATTTCAATAAAGAGTCAAATGAGGTATTACTCCAGCCACGTAGACATTTCATTTGAAAAAGACGCATTACAAAAGAGAGTTTGGAGAACTTTTCACAATCAGGATATAGCTTTTGCTCTGCATCTTTTAATAACCTATAGAAAATTTTAGCTTATGTATTAGGCTCTTCGCAACTAAACTCATTGTTCTCATCAAACTCATGACTATTAGTGGGAATACCAAGATACAAGTCATGTAACATTTCAAAAGTGGACGCATCATCATTTCCTATATTTGAATTTATACTAGCATTTGTTCCATCATCCGAAGATAAATCCGGCTCACCATGATAAATCCACCTATCATATGTTGAATCAATTCCTCGCCTAAGTAAATCTGTCTTCACTTCTTCTCGTGTTTTCCAAAGAACATTATTACACTTAATACACGGACATTGGATTCTTACACCAACATTATGATTAGAAAATGCAAAGTTTAAAAAATATTCCACACCATTCAAGTATTGAGATAATGCCCTATTCTTGATGAATATCCAGCTCTTATCCATCATGTACTTACCTACAATAAAATAAAAAAGTAAAACTATATGATTAACCTGCTTTCTATTTTTTATTATCTATTGTATTGGAAACAAATGATTGAGAAATGCTTAGAAATATAAGGCTTTGGATCTGGGGAGAGTAAGATGTACGCAGCCTTATCCCTACACTGGAAGGGTAGAGAGGTTGTTTCCGATAGATCCTCGAGCTAAAGAAAAGATGAAAAGAAGTAATAGCAACAAGTAGAACCCCACTAATGAATTAGCTTACCAGATTCAACACCACTAAATATTGCAAGATTGTCCAATTTGCAGTCAAAATCTTTCAGTACAATGTCAAACTGAACGTAACCAGAAACAAACAAATAACAAGATATGTTTAATTTAGAAACACTAAGATGCATGCATAAACTTAATATAGCAAAAAGATTAAAATTTGAACCAAAGGAAAAGATTTAAAAATATATATCAAAAACCACAAAGCATTAATTTGGATACACAATAAGTTGAAACAGAGAATAAAAAGTCCAAAAAAGTCAAGAACCAAAATCAAGAATTAACTGAGAAACCCCATACCAGAGACCACGAATACAATGACTTGCTTGATTATTTGCATATTTATTAGAGAAAAGAGATCAAATGTGCGAAAATAGGTTTTTTAACTGCACATGTCGGTGCAGTCTTAACTGAGATAAGCCCTCTATGAGGTCTGAACTTTGCGTCAGTTGGATTATGTTCACTTCAAATAATCAAGAGATGCAACTACTTAGACTTTCAAAACATATTCTTGTCTTAAAACAAGAACTATTTCTTCTCCTCAGCAGACAGGGAAATGAACCAGAAAATACTACTGCCCCTGCCCCACCAGACTATTAGGTCCCATTATAATAAAATGTTGTAAGTGCTCTCTCAACTAAGGCCTCTCTTTTCCTAATCTTTAAATAATAATCACCATTTTTTAACATTATTATTTCTTAGCAAGAAAGTTTCTTGCTTACACCTAGCTACTTTTCACATTAAGTACCAGTCCTACAGAATCTCAACCAAGAGTTTATAGCTACATGTCACTCTTACAAACACCTCTTTTCACCTTTAGAAAACCTTTTTATCTGCAGGTGTATTGTTAGACTATCACGCTAATATGTTACAATTCCCTATATCCAATATGCCAAATATGTTAAGACATTCAAAACATATTCTAGGGGTGTCACAATGTCAAATCTCCCACATCTTTAACCCATATAATTATGATTATTATGAGAGCACATCAACACAAATATTGTTATGTAGTAATAATACACTTTCTCTGAACACCTTCGGCGCTTAAGCAGATATATTCAAACTCATCGATTGTCATCAACAAGATGTAATTTACATGGAACATCATTATAAGCCAATTGCTGGATACAATGCTTTCCACTTGGCTTGCGTTCTCCCAACAAACTTAAAAGAGAAACTTTTCACTAAAGAACTAACCTTTACTTAGCAGGAAGAAAAAGGAACTGCTGCTTCAGTTTATCTAGTGTGGAATATTTAGATGCTTCTTCAATCTTAATAGGATTTCTCAAACAATCCCAACAAAAAATATTTTTTATGCAAAGTTTCTTTCTTATAAGGAATTAGAGGAGAAAAGTTATATATCGTATTCTGGAATATTACAATTTAAGATTCCCACCATACCCAACTAAGTACTTCAACAATAAAGGCAATCAAAAAGTTATTTTCATAATTCGGTGAAGCAATAATCGGGTAAAGTAATTGAAGATAGAGTTCTTACCGATTCTTCTCCGATCAGCAGCAATACGATGCAACAAGGAGGACGCAACAGAGAAGGAGCTCGTTCAAAAATAGCTGATAAGAAAAACCCTAGGCAGAATAGTTATTAAAGAGTGCGCTAAAATTTTGGGAAAAGTTATTAAAGAGCGAAAGTTTGCCGCGTTTCATTTTGGCGGAAAATTAGAATGTTTTAGGCCACAACCCACGCATCTTATTGGCATAATAATATGTATACCAAAACATAGAGTTTATTGTTGCCCATTCTGTTTATATTTTAAATTTATTATGTTAAAAGTTCTATTTTTTACAACACCTAAAATTAGTTGTTGCCATTTATTAAACTTTAGCAACAATACCATAGTTGTTGCCAGAACTTAGTGGCCATTTTTAAAAATTTAAAGTTTATTATTTAAACCATAGAATATGGCGACAACATTAACACGTTTGCCAACAATAAAGTTTTGTTGCCAAAAAGTCTATGCTACAACAACAAATTTATCGGGTTGTTCCCATTTATCCATTTTAGCCAATAATATTTCAGTTGTTGCTAAAACGTTATTGCAAATTCCATACTTTCTTGTAGTGATAACACATTTAAAAATAAAGTATATAGTTTTATAAGATGTAGTGCTATATTAATATTATTTAAGTTTTAGCAACAACAACATATGAATATAGCATATATTAATATAGTATATGTTAATATAGCATTTATATGTATACATATGTTGTTGTTGCTACAACTTAAGTATTAATATAGTACTACATCTTATAGAACTATATATATATATATATATATATATATATATATATAAGCTATTATAACAACCCGACTTGTCGTTTTAAGAATTAGCGTTCCGTTCAGCGGCTTAACACCTCGAGCAGCTTCGTAATGTGTATTATGACTTGTGCACACGGTCGAGTTTGATTTTCGGATGATTCGAGATTTAATTGAAAGAACAATATATTCTTGTTTTGGAAGCTTAAATGAAAAGAGTTGACTAAAGTTTGACTTTGTACAAACGACCCCGGAATGGAACTTTGATGGTTTCAATAGCTTCATATGGTGATTTTGAACTTAGGCATATGTCCGGAATTGGAGTTGGAAGTCCGTAGAATAATTCAACAAATTTTGGCGAAATTAGAAAGTTGATGCGTGCTAATTATATTATTCTATGTGCAGATGAGGAATATTAATATGATAGATACTAATTGGATATATTATAAGTGATGTGGGGTCTAAGGTGAGCCCTAAGTCTAAGTCAAGTTGGAAATTTTATGATAGACTAAAGTTTCAAGTGGGTACACACAAGAACACAATTTGAATAAGCATATCTACATACATATAAGGGGTTATGGGATGGATAACCTATCAAATTAAATATATTCGAGTCTAGTTTCTAATGCTTTCAACCGTTCGTCATTTGGACACTCCTACAAGAAGTTATGACTAAATTACTAAAGACTGGCAGAATGTAGGTTTGCGGCCAATTCTGCGGAGCGCAGAAGTGGTTATGCGATCGCAGAATGGTCGCGAACCTGCCAGTGAAGCCCATTTCTGGGCATCAATTTTACGGTGCATTGTGCCACCCTCATACCAATTGCGCGGTCCATTATGCGACCGCAGACCTGAGTTCGGAGAGTTAATTTTTCTATTTTCATAACCCGACCCGATTTTGATAAATAGCTTTCAGGGCTTATTTTGGGGTATTTTTCTGAGGGTTTTAGAGAGAAGTAGGAGCATTTTAGAGAGAGAGAAGTATGTAACCTAACATTCTAATCATCCAATCTTTTACAATCTTCAAGAATCAAGGAAGCCAATCACAAGATCTTTATCTAAGAGGTAAGATTCAAACCCCTAGTCTTCAATTTTGAGTTTTGGGGTAAACAATGGGTGATTGGGAGTATGATTCTTAATTGTACGAGTATTATGTATATATGCTTGTACCAATAAGGTTGTGAGGATATTGTTGAGCTCAAATACGTAAAGATTGGGTTGTGGGATGAAAGAATCCACCATAGAAGAACCTTGAAATCAAGATGCACACCTAATGTTTGATGAAATGCTTAAATGAGGAGAACCCACGAATATCTTCCTAATTATATTTCACTTTTATTATGTTTCTAAATAGACTGAAGTTTCTAAGATTTCCATAACATTGTAGTAATGTAAGAAAAGCTCAAGAAAGATTGATGCCGTCCGGAGGTCAATTCACGTGAGAATGCTATTTTGGAATATCGGCCTAACTCTGTTAAGGTAAGTGTCTTGTCTAACTTTGTGTGGGGTAAATCACCCCTTAGGATTTGAGATGATTGTGTCATTCGTGGTATGTGAAGGTCATGTATGATATTTGAGGTGACGAGTGGATACACGACCTATATATGATATTTGACCAGTTAGGACCGTTAGACTCCTATTATACAATTGTTTGTAAATATCGTGTCATCATTATATCTTTTGTTGTTAGAATTGTTTGTACGTGCTTTACTTGAAATTGTTAGTACATGTTCCATACTTGTTGTCAAGTTCATCCTTATATGCTAATTGTTGATTATAGTCACTTGTTGAATTACTGTTTATCTGCTATATGCCTTGATTGTGGATTCCTATTACATTGCTATGTGACTTCGTGAGCTATCGTGCAGCTTTTTCATTAATTGTGACTTCTTTGTGTTGACTCGTTATTCCTTATGATTTTGTGGTACACCGTAGTTGGTTGTAAATTGGTTGTTTAATTTGTGTTGCTTGAGGAGCGAGTTTCATGCAAAAACAGATGTGTTAAATGTTTAATCTGAGGAGCGGGTTGCACGCCACAACAGATTTGTTGAATGAATATATTGGAGGATCGGGTTGCACGCCGCAATAGAATTTAAAATGAATATATTGGAGGATCGGATTGTACGCTGCAACGGAATTTAAAATGAATATATTGGAGGATCGGGTTGCACGCCGCAATAAAATTTAATATGAATATATTGGAGGATCGGGTTGCACGCCGCAACGGAATTTAAATATAAAATTATTGTGATATTAAGGTTAATTCCGATTGTAATTCTCATGATGCATTCCATATTGGGACGGTTATTGTGGTTTCTTAAATCACTTCATTATATTTTGAACATAATTAATTAACTGTCAATGTATTAAAAATGGAACAATATGGACTTCTTGTGTGTCTTTCAAAAATAAAAGGAATTTGTTGAAACTTAGCAGATTTAAATGAAAGGAATTTCAAGAGGTTCTACTTGTGTGTCTTTCAAAAATAAAACTCATATTTTATTTGGAGATTTACTAATCTAAACGGTGATTATATTTCTACTCTAATTGGTATCTCAAATTTGATCATTATATTATTGTCGTATAATTTACGTAAAAATTATTATGACGTATTACTTTAATAAATTCCATATTTATCTAGTTAAGATTTGATTGAGTGTCTTATTTGTATAAATACAATATTTATCGGATATCATATATTTCTAAACTAAGTTCAATTGATATTCTGTTTGTACAACCTATCCACTATTTTACCTTATTTAAATCCTAAATTGGCTTAATAACTCATTAGACACTTTACTATGTTCAAATTGGAATTGTATTCAATTGTGCTTAAATTATTCGTCATTTCATGGTAAGGACGAGAGTACGAGCACGATGGGTGATGCCGTACCGTATTTATATTATAGTTGTACTCTGTCTGTGTTGTTGCTTAATTGCTTGATTGTTTGCTCGATGCCATCAGTTTATCATTGTTTTCATTCTTGAATTTAATGGGAAATTCTTCTATTATTGGCCTTATATTGATATTCTTTCCTTGTTAGCTTTATGTAACATATTATATAATTTTATATGTCTGGTAGGTGTCTTGACCTGGCCTCGTCACTACTCTACCAAGGTTAGGCTTGATACTTACTGGGTACCGCTGTGGTGTACTCATGCTACGCTTTTGCACATCTTTTTATACAGATCCAGGTACCTCAGTATTGTTTATAATCTTACTAATTGATTGGGCATTGCTGTGGAGACTTATGGTATACGTGCTGTCACGTTCGCAGGCCTCAGAGTCACCTTCTAATATTTCCTGCACTGTTGATTTTATTCTAGAACAGTTGTATTTAGAGATTTTTTAGTAAACTCTATATAGCTTATGACTTGTACTACCGGTTTGAGAATTGTATTAAATTTCTAATTCATATTTATTCCAGATATTTGGTTGATCTATTATCATTTCAACTGAACTGTTAAAAATGGCTAAGATTTATTCTAATGTCGGATTGCCTAGCAAATAAAATGTTAGGCGCCGTCATGGCCCCGAAGGTGGAATTTCGGGTCGTGACAAGTTGGTATCAGAGCTCTAGGTTCATAGGTGCTACAAGTCATAAGCAGGTTTAGTAGAGTCTTATAGATCGGTATGGAGACGTCTGTACTTATCTTTGAGAGGCTACGTAAACCATTAAGAAATTTCACTTCTCTCATTCCTTATCATCCGGCATTGATTCAGCATGAAACATATATCTTACATTCCTTTGCATCCACTAGTGTATGACACTGCACACTCGGTATCAGCTGTGCGCTGATGGTTTGTAATGCCGCGGATTGACTACGAGGGAGCCAGGTATGCTCAACATTGTCTCAACGTGTGGTTCTGACCGAAGATGCGGATGTATTGAAAGATCACTCAATGAATCATGTGGGGGTACAATAGACCTTGGCATCTGGTTGATTTGTACGAGCTGTGAAGGTTAATATTGTGGATCATCAGACATTGTGGCCTATGATGTCACGCCAAGTGGGGGAGTCCACTATCAATGGATGGATTGCGGGGTCACATGTTATATCAGTTTGGGCCTGAGATGTATATGTATATGGTACCGAAAGGTTTCCCAAAATTTGCACATGTTTAAGGCCTGAGATATTTGTAGGGGATAATGTTGGGACTTACGGTATGTCTGCGCCCTTAATAATCCTATACTTTAGAGTCAAAGGAGTTAGAGAAACAACTCCAAATTTACAGAAGGTCTATTCAGTGTGGGCATCTCGGTTGCGACATTATGAAGTACTTTAGAGGAAGTACAATGATTGATGAGCTTATGGACTATGTGGTTCGTGCCAGGATTTGTCTATATGGAGCTCTACTTTTGTGATCATTGTGTATAAATAGGGGGAAGAGTTACCCCAAGGAAGAATCGAAGAGTATGTGAAGAAATGGGTCAGCTCAGCAATGTTGAGTCAGCATAGCAAACGAAGAAATTGTCCTTGAAAGAGATAATTCTCCGCCGATGTTTGTGGCAAGCCTATGAAGAGGGCAGACCAACCAATGCAACACCACATACTTAGGCCCAGTCTTCATAAATACTTTGAAAGAGTTTGTTCTCGAGACTCTCCGTAATATGTGGCGCGCAGAGTTTGAACGGTTGTGTAAGGACACCACGACGATGTCAGAATATGCCATCAGGTTCAGTGAGGTAGCCTGTCATACTCCTACTTTGGTTCCTACAGCCAGAGAGCGATTCCACAGATTCATTAAAAGACTCAATTATGATCGTAAAATTTTGTATGACTTGAGAGCTACATGCTGATACTTTATTTTGGCTAGTGGTAGCAATTGCCAAGATATTAGAAAGTGTTCGGGGTGAGGAAAATGAAACTAAGGAGATCTAAAGGTCTCGAGGTTCTGGAAGATTCAGTGGATTCTATTCTACAACTATGGGCCATTATGGCGGAGGCTCGGGCGGTCGGCCAACCTAGACCGCATTTTAGAATACTCCTAGTGCTCCAGTTAATCAGGGCACTCATGTGGGACAATCATCTTTTAATGCACCACTGGCACGGTATTCCTACAATGGTTATTCTAGTTATCCGGCACAGACTCAGTATGTGCAGCCAAACCGCAAATAGGTTGTTATGAGTGTGGTGATACTAGGCACATCATGAGAAATTATCCCAGACTTGGGAAAAACCTATTTCATTAGAACACTCAGGCCACAGACTCCATTACAGTTACTACTCTACCTACACTACCACTTAGGTGTGGAGGACAGACGGGTAAAAGGAGCCCAAGAGGTGGGCGCCCAAACCATTGATATATTTGCTTTGGTATGGTTGAGGTCGCTACACCAAATGGTGTTGTAAAAAGTACGATCTCGAGTTATTATAAAGAAACAATTTCCTTAACTTGATTCGGCTCTGAGTATCGAGGCAAGTCCTCCTAATATGCTCCACTCATAAGTGAGCTTCGTAATCCTGAAATCTACTTATATGAATACTCTTGTTGGGAGATTATATGGAGATAGCTATGTCTATCATTATGTGTTGGTCACTAAAAATAACTGTCAGGTTAAAAGTGATTTTGTTTATCATTTCGGTGAGTTTGATTTAATTTCCAGATAATTGATTTCAATTTTGAATTATATGCCCTACCGATATGAGGATTCATTATGTGTTATGATTTTGTTTAACGGAAATTATTTAAAAGAAGAAAATTGAATGTTTCGATTGTCACAATGTGTATATTACTTGTGATTCAGAACTGAGGATGAGATACTTGTATTTTAATATGATTTGATATGTATAAATTGGGTTACGAGCCGCGATGGAAGTTATATAAGGACGAGATCCTTGTGATAAAAAAATATGTGCTTAAATTCTCCCTTGTGAAATTAAATTTGTACTATAGTACTTATAGGGAGTCATGCATGTTAGGCTTATTTGAAAATTCTTGTATGAATTTCTCTGTACATAATTTGCCAAATTCGTGTTGTAATTATTGAGTTTTAGCCTACGAGGTGAGTGCCCAGGTGGCGTTAAATGTGACTTGTTAATTCGGGTAAATAATTATGAGGTCTTTATGCCTCGTATCTTGTTGTTAGTAAAGTGGAGGTTTGAACGATATTTTTGTTAACATGATGTTAATTGGCGATGTTATAATCGATTATGAATAGCTATTAAGACTAGAGATGCGGTTATGGGCATACGTATGATGTGTTTCATGTCCACATATCATTATGATAATGCAGTGCTTGTAATGCTGAGATAAGTGTTATTGATATATACATTGCGGTGCTTTGTTGGTTTGTGGATATTTTGTTAGGAGTTATTTTGGTGTTACTATGGCAGGTGGATAGGCCCCATTACAGGGGAGACGCTGCCAAAAGTTCTGAAAAATTTGGGAGATTGATATGTGCGAACAAAGAGATAAGTTATGTTATGTGTTTGAGGGCGGACTCTACTTCTCATTTGAGGAAGAAAAATCCTAAGTGGGGGAGGATGTAACCCCCCGAAAAATTTTGAAAGTACTTAAGAGCTATTAAGAAAGTTGATGTGTGCGTAGGCACGAGTTGCTATAGCCAGTTGAGACTCATATCGTGCGTTGATGTGAAAATCGGACTTTTTGAAAATGTTTGGAGATTAAGAAATTTGGTCTTAAAGTTTACAAATATAGACAAAAGAAATAATCTCAATTAATATGGTGCTGTCGTGATTATGTCGAACGCGATAACATGGGATCAACCGTGAGTATATGTGTAAAAGTAAAATCCTCAATCTGGTAACCTCAGAACAAATCTTAGCATGTTCAAGGATGAACGTTTGTTTAACAGGTGGAGAATGTAATGAACCGACTTGTCGTTTCAAGAATTAGTGTTCCGTTCAGTGGCTTAAGTACTCGAGAAGCTTCGTAATGTGTATTATGACTTGCGTGCGCGGTGGAGTTTGGTTTTCGGATGATTCGAGATTTAATTGATAGAACAATATATTCTTGTTTTGGAAGCTTAAATGAAAAGAGTTGACCGGAGTTTGACTTTTGTGCAAACGATCACGGAATGGAACTTTGATGGTTCCAATAGCTTCGTATGGTGATTTTGGACTTAGGCGTATGTCCGAAATTGGAGTTGAAAGTCCGTAGAATAATTCAGCACATTTTGGCGAAATTAGAAAGTTGATGCATGCTAGTTATATTATTCTATGTGCAGATGAGGACTATTAATATGATAGATACCAATTAAATATAATAATAAGTGTACGAGGTATATTATAAGTGATGTGGGGTCTAAGGTTATCCCTAAGTCTAAGTCACGTTGGAAATTTCATGATAGACTAAAGTTTCAAGTGGGTACGCATAAGACTAAACTTTGAACAAGCATATCTACATACATACAAAGAGTTATGGGATGGATGACCTATCAAATTAAATCTTTTCAGGTCTAGTTTTTAAATCTTCAAACCGTTTGTCATTGGGACTCTCCTACAAGAAGTTATGACTAAATTACTAAAGGTTGACAGAATACAATTTTGCGGCCAATTCTGCGACTGCAAAACGGTCGTTGACCTGTCCAGTGAAGCTCTTTTCTGGGCATCAGTTTTGCGGTGCATTGTACTACCCACATACCAATTGTGCGGTCCATTATGCAACCGCAGACCTGAGTTCGGAGGGTTAATTTGTCTATTTTCATAACCCGACCCCATTTTGATAAATAGCCTTTGGGGCTTATTTTAGGGTGTTTTTCTGAGGGTTTAAGAGAGAAGTAAGAGTATTTTAGAGAGAGAAGAGGGAACCTAACATTCTAATCATCCAATCTTGTACTAATCTTCAAGAATCAAGGAAGCCAATCACAAGATTTTCATCTAAGAGGTAAGATTCAAACCCCTAGTCTTCAATTTCAAGTTTGGGGGTAAAAGATGGGTGATTGGGAGTATGATTCTTAATTGTACGAGTATTATGTATATATTCTTATACCAATAAGGTTGTGGGGATATTGTTGAGTTCAAATAAGTAAATATTAGATTGTGGGATGAAAGAATCCACCATAGAAGAACCTTGAAATCAAGATGCAAAGCTAGTGTTTGATGAAATGCTTAAATGAGGTAAACCCACGAATATCTTCCTAATTATGTTTCATTTTTATTATGTTTCTAAATAGACTGAAGTTTCTAAGATTTCCAGAACATTGTAGTAATGTAAGGAAAGCTCAAGAAAGATTGATGCCGTCCGGAGGTCAATTCACGTGAGAATGCTATTTTGGAATATCGGCCTAACTCTGTTAAGGTAAGTGTCTTGTCTAACTTTGTGTGGGGTAAATAACCCCTTAGGATTTGAGATGATTGTGTCATTCGTGTTATGTGAAGGTCATGTACGCGAGGTGACGAGTGGATACACGACCTATATATGATATTTGACCAGTTAGGACCATTAGACTCCTATTATACAATTGTTTGTAAATATCGTGTTATGATTATATCTTTTATTGATAGAATTATTTGTACGTGCTTTACTTAAAATATTTAGTACATGTTCCATCCTTGTTGTCAAGTTCACCCTTATATGCTAATTGTTGATTGTAGTCACTTGTTGAATTACTGCTTGTCTGCTATATGCCTTGATTGTGGATTGTTATTACCTTGCTATTTGACTTCGTGAGCTATCGTGTAGCCTTTTTATTAATTGTTACTTCTTTGTGTTGACTCATTATTCCTTATGATTTTGTGGTACACCGTAGTTGGTTGTAAATTGGTTGTTTAATTTGTGTTGCTTGAGGAGCGGGTTGCACGTAACAACAGATGTGTTAAATGTTTAATTTGAGGAGCGGGTTGAACGCCGCAACAGATTTGTTGAATGAATATATTGGAGGATCGGGTTGCACGTCACTACGGAATTTAAAATAAATATATTGGAGAATCGGGTTGTACACAGCAACGAAATTTAATATGAATATATTTGAGGATCGGGTTGCACGCTGCAACAGTATTTAAATATGAAATTATTGTGATATTAAGGTTAATTGCGATTGTAATTCTCATGATGCATTCCATGTTGGGACGATTATTGTGGTTTCTCAAATCACTTTATTATATTTTGAACATAACTAATTAACTATCAATGTATTAAAAATGGAGAAATATGGACTTCCCTTGTGAGTCATGCATCCTATGTGATACGATAAGTTGTTGAAACTTAGCAGATTTAAATGAAGGGAATTTCAAGAGGTTCTACTTGTGTGTCTTTCAAAAATAAAACTCATATTTTATTTGGAGATTTATTAATCTAAATGGTGATTATATTTCTACTCTAATTGGTATCTCAAATTGGATCATTATATTATTGTCGTGCAATTTACGTAAAAAATATTATCATGTATTACTTTAATAAATCCCATATTTATCTCGTTAAGATTTGATTGAGTGTCTTATTTGTATAAATACAATATTTTATCGGATATGATATATTTCTAAACTAAGTTCAATGGATTTTCTATTTGTACAACCTATCCACTATTTTACCTTATTTAAATCCTAAATCGGCTTAATAACTCATTAGATACTTTACTATGTTCAAATTGGAATTGTATTCAATTGTGTTTAAATTATTCATCATTTCATGGTAAGGACGAGAGTAAGTGCACAATAGATGATGACGTGCCGTGTTTATATTATAGTTGTACTCTGTCTGTGTTGTTGCTTAATTTCTTGATTGTTTGCTCGGTGCCATCCTTGTTATCATTGTTTCATTGTTGAATTGAATGGGAAATTTTTCTATTATTGGCCTTATATTGATATTCTTTCCTTGTTAGCTTTATGTAACACATTGTACAGGTTTATATGTCTGGTAGGTGTCTTGACCTGACCTCGTCAGTACTCTACCGAGGTTAGGCTTGATACTTACTCGGTACCGCTATGGTGTACTCATGCTACGCTTCTGCACATCATTTTGTTCAGATCCAGGTACCTCAGTGTTGTTGATAAATTTACTAATTGATCGGAATTGCTGTTGTCACAACCCAAATACCTAACCTGTCGTGATGACACCTATCATGGAACTAGGCAAGCCGACATTCTCAATATGTTTTAATATATAATAGAAGTGAGCTAAAGAAATTTAATTAACTGAAGGTTTACATAATAACGGGTAAAAATCCAAAACACAAGTGCGGAATGATAGCCCAACATCGGGGTGTCACTAAGTCATGAGCATCTAACAACCAATATAGAAACATAGTCTACTACAGTCTGTGCCAAATGCCAATACAAGAGAGAAAAGATAATAAGAAAGGAGAAACAAGGACTACAGATACCGGCAGCTACCTCGTAAGTCTCCGATAATCAGCTCTATCATGAACCCAGAGACCGCCAGAATCGTACACACCTAGATTTGTACATGAAGTGCCGGGTGTAGCATGAGTACAACTAACTCAATAAGTAACAGAATGAAATAAGGAATTGAGAAGTAGTGGCGAGCTATAAAATACAGATCATTTCAAATATTTTCAGTAAAGAGTGAATATGCTTTCAAATCCGTTGGTATAAGTCAAATCAGTTCGAGCTCAAGTAAAACAGATATGAATCTTCCAGAAATTTCACAACAACAACAGAAAACAACTAATTGCAATAATAAAAAATAGTAAGTACAACCTCTCAAGGTAGCAGTCACTCAACTCATCTCAACAGCTCATACTCTCAGCTCTCAGCCCTCAATACACACTCTCAATAGGTACCTGTACTCACTAGGGGTGTACAGACTCCGAAGGGGCTCCTTCAGCCCAAGCGCTATATTGTTGCGGCGTGCAACCCGATCCAATATTGTTGCGGCGTGCAACCCGATCTCTCTCTCTCTCTC
>AWOL01S0030476.1:22113-80445 GCA_000715115.1 Nicotiana otophora
TATATATATATATATTATAGCCCGAAGGCATGTTACGACGTGCAACCCAATCCATATACCTCACAGCTTGCAGCTCGACACTCATGCAATATCACAGTCACTAACCTCTCCAGCCCTTCGGGCTCACATAATATCATAATAATTATCCCAAATAGAGAATATAACAAGTATCAATAAGAAATGAGAGGAAACAGAGATATAACACACAAGTAAGACTGTGCCTGAGTACAAGACAACAATTAATAGTCAATTCAACAAGTATACGACTGTTGCGGGTCCCAACAATGATATCATATGGCCTAAGAATGGTTTCTAACATGAAAGGAAGTTAATTGATCAAAGACAAGGAAACACAAGTAATAACAATGGCTATTCGACTTTACAATCTCACGGGACGGACCAAGTCACAATCCCTCATGGTGCATGCTCACACGCCTGTCACCTAGCATGTGCGTCACCTCCAAATATTCACATAATACCAATTCTCGGGGTTTCATACTCTCAAAATCAGATTTAAGATTGTTACTTACCTCAACCGTGTAGAAATCATACTTCGAAATTCCTTTACATCTCGAATCGGCCTCTAAATGCCCTGAATCTAGCCACAAACAGTACGAGATAATCAATATTGGCTAAAAGGATCAATTCCACAAAAAAACTACTAAAATATAGTCCAGAATTCGAAATTGGCTCAACCCGCCCCCTCGATACCACGTCTCAAAACCCGACGAAAGTCACAAAACACGAAAGCCCATTCCCTCACGAGTCTAACCATACCAAATTTATCAAAATTCGACCTCAATTGCCCCTCCAAAACCCCAAAATTTACTCTCCATTTCCCAAGCCCTAATCTCCCAAATCTCACCTCAAAGACTCATCAACTAGGTGTAAATATTAGTGGGGAAATACCATTATTGAATATAAATAGGCACAAGGAATTTACCTCAGTGATTACTTCGAAATCTCTCCCAAAATCCCCAAAATATGAGCTCAAAAATTGATGAAAATCGTGAATATTGTCGAAGTCTTCTATATATAGGTTCTGCCCAGACTTCTCGCACCTGCGGCTCCATTTCCGCATCTGCTGAGCCGCATCTACGGGAAAAGTCACGCTTCTATGGAAAATCACTAAAACGCTGCCTCCGCTCCTGCTATCAAGTGACCGTATTTGTGCTCTTCGCGGGTGCGGGAACTACATCGCACCTGCGGTCCAACTCGCACCTGGTCCCCTAAATCCTCTTCTGCGACCATCGCAGGTGCGGGAATGCCATCGCACCTGCGTCCTCTGCCCAGATCCTCCTTAGCCGCATCTGCGGCTCCTTCTTCGCTTCTGCGGGCTCGCACCTGCGGTTCCCACTCTACAGGTGCGGTTACACCAGTAGCAGCTGCTTCAGCTGCAATTCCTCAACTCCCATCAAGACGTTAACTACCCGAAATCACCCCGAGGCCTATGTGACCTCAACCAATTATACCAGCAAGTCCTATAACCCGATACGAACTTAGTCGAACCTTTGAATCCCTCAAAACAACATCAAAACACCAAATTATACCCAGATTCAAGCCTAAAGAACTTCTAAATTTCCGAATTCTACAACGACGCCGAAACCTACCAAACCACGTCCAATTGGCCTCACATTTTACACACAAAAGTAACACCATGAACGTATTCTAATTTTTGGAAATTCAATCCGACCCCGATATCAAAATTTCGACTGCCGGTTAAAATCGTCAAAATTCCAACTTTCTCTAATTCAAGCCTAATTCTACTACGGACCTCCAAATCATATTTCGAACTCGCTCCTATGTCAAAAATCACCTAACGGAGCTAACAGTACCATAAAAATTCAAATTCGAGGTCGTTTTACCACAAGTTGACATCCGGTCGACTTTTCCAAGTTAAGCTTACAATTAGGAGACTAAGTGTCTCAATTCACTCCAAAATCAATCGAGACCCAAACCAACCAACCCGGTAAGACATAATACAGCCGTAAAGCACAAAAGAAGCAGAAATGGGGAAACCAGGGCTATAACTCTCGAAACGACCAACTGAGTCGTTACATCCTCTTAAACAAACATTCGTCCTCGAACGGGTCTAGAACATAAATGGAGTCTCAAATAGGTGTGGATATCTGCTCCGCATCTCCCTCTCGGTCTCCCAAGTGGCCTCCTCCATAGGATGACCTCTCCACTGCACCTTCACTGAAGCTATATCCTTTGACCTGAACTTCCACACCTGCCACTCCAAAATGGCCACTAACTCCACATCATAAGTCATATCACCATCCAACTGAACCGTGCTGCAATCCAAAACATGGGACGGATCGCCGATATACTTCCGTAGCATAGAAACATGAAATACTTGATGCACACTTGATAATATAGGTGGCAAGGCAAGCTTGTAAGCCACCTCCCCGATCCTCTGAAGTACCTCAAAAGGCCCAATGAACTGAGGGCTCAACTTGCCCCTCTTCCCAAACCTCATAACACCCTTCATGGGTGATACCTTCAGCAGAACCTTCTCCCCGACCATGAAAGACACATCATAGACCTTCCTGTCATCATAGCTCTTCTGCCTAGACTGCGTCATACGAAGCCGCTCCTAAATCAATTTCACCTTGTCTAATGTATCCTGGACCAAGTCTGTACCCAAGAGCCTAGCCTCACTCAGCTCAAACCATTCCACCAGAGATCTATACCTCCTCCCATATAAAGCCTCATTAGCCATATGAATACTCGACTAATAACTATTGTTATATGCAAACTCTGCGAGCGGAAGAAATTGGTCCTATGAACCCCCAAAATCAATGACACAAGCACGTAGCATATCCTCCAATATCTGGATAGTGCGCTCAGACTGTTCGTCCATCTGAGGGTGAAAGGCTGTGCTCAATTCAACCTGAGTACCCAACTCTTGCTGTATTGCCCTTCAAAACTACGATGTAAACTGTGTGCCTCTATCTGAAATGATGGAAACTGGGACACCATGAAGCCAGACAATCTCTTGGAAGTAAATCTCAGCCAACCGCTCTGAAGAATAAGTAGTACCAACTAGAATGAAGTCCGCGGACTTGGTCAGTCGATCCACAATCACCCAGATAGCATCGAACTTCCTCGAAGTTCGTGAGAGCCCAACTACAAAATCCATGGTGATCCGCTCCCACTTCTACTCGGGGATCTCTAACCTCTAAAGCAAGCCACCCGGTATCTGATGCTCACACTTAACCTGCTGACAGTTGAGACACCGAACCACAAATCCAACTATATCCTTCTTCATCCTCCTCCACCAATAGTGCTATCTCAAATCCTGGTACATCTTTGCGGCACTCGGATGAATGGAATGCCATGAGCTGTGGGCCTCCTCAATAATTAACTCACGAAGCCCATCCATACTGGACACACATATCCGGCCCTGCATCCTCAACATGCCATCATCTCCAATAGCCACATTTCTAGCATCGCCTCGCCGAACCCTCTCTTGGAGGATGAGCAGATGGGGGTCATCACACTGACGCTCCCTGATACGATAATAAAGAGAAGACCTAGAGATCACACAAGACAATACCCGACTAGGCTCCGAAATATCCAATCTGACAAGCTTACTAGCTAAGGCCTGAACATCTAATGCGAAAGGTCTCTTTGTTACTGTAAGATATGCTAAACTCCCCAAACTCTCCGCTCGACGACTCTAGGCATCGGCCACCACATTGGCCTTCCTGGGATGGTACACAATGGTGATATCTTAGTCCTTGAGAAGCTCCAACCACCTCCGCTAATGCAAGTTAAGATCCTTCTGCTTGAACAAATGCTGCAAACTCCGGTGATCAGTGTAGATCTCACAATAAAACCCGTACAGATAGTGCCACCAAATCTTCAAGGCGTGAACAATAGTTGCTAAATCAAGATCATGGACATGATAGTTCTTCTCATGCGTCTTCAACTGGCGCGAAGCATAAGCAATCACTCTACCCTCCTACATCAGAACATATCCAATACTTATCCGCGAGGGATCACAATACACTGTGTAAGAACCAAAAACTGATGGCAGACCTAGAATTGGGGCCGTAGTCAAAGTAGTCTTGAGCTTCTGAAAGCTCTCCTCACACTCATCAGATCACCTGAATGGAGCACCCTTTTGGGTCAATTTGGTCAAGGGCGATGCAATAGATTAAAAACCCTCCACAAAACAACGGTAATAGCCCGCCAAACCAAGAAAGCTCCTAATATCCATGGTTGAGGACGGTCTGGGACAACTCTGCACCACCTCTATCTTCTTCGGATCCACCCGAATACCCTCGCTGGACACCACGTGCCCAAGAACGCCACTGAACCGAACCAAAACTCACACTTGGAGAACTTTGCATAAAGCTTCTCCTCCCTCGATCTCTGTAACACAATCCTCAGATGCTGGGCATGCTCCTCTTGGCTACGAGAGTACACCAGGATATTATCAATGAATACAATAACGAACGAGCCCAAATAAGGCTGAAACACACTGTTCATCAACTGCATGAACGCTGCTGGGGCGTTAGTCAACCCAAAAGACATAAAAAAGAATTCATAATGGCCATTTCGGGTCCTGAAAGCTGTCTTAAGAATATCCGAATCCCGAATCTTTAGATGGTGATACCCTGACCTCAAATCAATCTTGGAGAACACCCTCGCCCCTTAAAGCTGGTCAAATAGATCATCAATGCATGGCAAAGGATACTTGTTCTTGACTGTGACCTTGTTCAACTGCCTGTAGTCAATGCACATCCTCGTAGAACCATCCTTCTTCTTTACAAATAGAATCGGTGCACCCCAAGGTGACACACTAGGCCGAATAAACCCCTTATCAAGGAGTTCCTGAAGATGTTCCTTTAACTCCTTCAACTCCGCCAGTGCTATACGATACTGTGGAATAGAAATTGGCTAAGTACCCAGCACCAAATTAATACCGAAGTCAATATCCCTATCAGGCGGCATGCCCGACAGGTCTGCAAAAAACACATCCGAAAAATCACGCATCACCGGAACAGAATCAATGACAGGAGTCTCTGCACTAACATCCCTCACAAAAGACAAATATGATAGACAACCCCTCTCAACCATCCATTGAGCTTTCAAGTATGAAATCACTCTAAAGGGAACATAGTCTATAGAACCGCTCCACTCAACCCTCGGCAACCCCGACATCGCCAACGTCTCAGTCTTACGGTGAAAATATAGAATAGCATGACATGGATACAACTAATCCATACCCAATATCATATCAAAATCGACCATACTGAGCAGCAAAAGTTCCACTCTGGTCTCCAGATCCCCAATAATTACCATAGATGACCCATATATGCGGTCCACAATAATAGTATCACCCATAGGAGTGGATACATAAACAGATAAAACTAAAGACTCATGGGGCATATCCAGAAAATGAGCGAAATATGAGGAAACATATGAATAAGTGGAACTAGGGTCAAATAATACAAAGGCATCTCTGTGGCAAACTGAGACAATATCTGTAATCACAGCATTTGAAGCAATGGCATCTAGTCTGGCATGGAGGGCATAGAAATGGGCCTGGCCACCTCCTGATCTGCCTCCTCCTATCGGGCGAACACTAGGTGACTGGGCTCTGCCCTAGGTTGGCTGAGTGGGTGATGGAGGGGCTGGTGTTGATGACATAGACTAGCTCCTCTACAGAGCAGGACCTCCCACTATACGGGGACACTCTCTCCTCATGTGACCAAACTCCCCACACTCATAGCAACTCCCCGATGCTTGTGCATGGGACTGAAGGGAGCCCCGAGTACTGGGATAATTGGTAGAAAGACCTGGCATAGACGAACCCTGACCCGATGGAACATGGGACGAACTCTGCGCTGGGAGGGAACCGAGAGATGAATGGCCCTACTGATAACTGTGAGAACCATGGCCAGATGATGCACCACGGTGAACTGGATGAGCCGTCTGAGCATTTCTAAAAAGACGACCTCTACCGTGCTGGAACTAACCCCCGAAAAGAGCACCACTAAATCCACCTTGTCCACGAGGCCTCTTGGCCTCCCTCTCCACCCTCTCCTGGCTGCGAACCATCTTAATCTGACAAGCAAGATTGAAAACCTTATCAAAAGTAGCACTAGACACTCTCTCTCTGGTCATAAGCAATCACAGCTGAAAAGTGAGGCCATCTTTAAACCTCCTGATCCTCTCCCTGTCTGTGGGAACCAACCAGATAGCATTACGGGACAACTCTGAGAATCGCATCTCATACTACGTCACAGACATATCACCTTGATGAAGCTGCTCAAACTGTCTGCGCAGCTCCTCTTTGCGGAACTGAGGCACGAACTACTCCAGAAAGATAACGGAAAACTATTGCAGGTAAGGGGCGCTGCACTGAGCGGCCTACGCCTCTTGTAAGCCTCCCACCAACTGAATGCAGCCCCAGAGAATTGAAAGGTAGTGAACGAGACCCTACTGGTCTCTAGAATACCTGTTGTACGGAGTATCACCTGACACCTATCCAAGAAACCCTATGCATCTTCTCCCTCTGCACCACTGAAAGATTGAGGCTAAAGTCTCCCAAACCTCTCCAATCTACGTTGCTAATCTTCAGGCATAGCAGGAACAACATAGTCCTGAGCAACTATAACAGGCTGGGCTGGTGGTGCCCCCGGTGTCTGGAGTCCCTGTACTATCTGCTCAGGTGTGCAGGCGGCGGGGGTTTGAGTGCCTCCCCCGGCTTGAGAAGTGGATGCTGCCGTCAAAATAGAGACTGCCTCAGCAAGGCTGGTGCACACAATCAGAATCTTAGCTAAGGCCTCCTGAAGGCCAGGAATCACGATGGGCACATGTGGTGCCTGAGCTGGTGCATCAACAACTGGAATCTGGTCCTGATCTGGGGCAACTGGTGGATCTGCAGGTACTGCCCCAGCTGCTGTGCGGGCTGCACCTCTACCGCGACCTCGGCCTCTCGCAGCCCTGGCTGGTGGTACTGGTGGTTGTCCATCCTGCCCAGTAGTACGAGTCCTCACAGTCTGTGAGAGAATGAAACAACATATGTTTACTTACTAGAATCAACAGATTTGTACGAGAAGAATTCAAGAATGTAGATTTTCCTAAGGGTTCTGCATCCTCTTGAAGATAAGTAAAGACGTCTCCGTACCGATCTGCAAGACTCTACTAAACCCTCTCATGACTCGTGAGACCTATGTAACCTAGGCTCTAATACCAACTTGTCAAGACCCACATACCTAACCAGTCGTGATGGCTCCTATCGTGGAACTAGGCAAGCCGACATTCTCAATATGCTTTCAATATATAACAGAAGTGAGCTAAAGCAATTAAACTAACTGAAGGTTTACATAAAAATGGGGTAAAAACCCAAAACCCAAGTGCGGAATTATAGCCCGGCATCGGGGAGTGACTAAGTCATGAGCATCTAACAACCAATCTAGAAACAGAGTCTACTACAGTCTATGCCAAATTCCAATACAAGAGAGAAAACATAATAAGAAATGAGAAACAAGGACTGAGGACGTCGGTAGCTACCTTGTAAGTCTCCGATAATCAGCTCGTGTACGAACTCAGCAACTGCCAAAACCATACACACCTGGATGTACACATGAAGTGTAGGGTGTAGCATGGGTACAACCAACTTAGCAAGTAACAGATATAAATAAATAACTGAGAAGAAGTGATGAGCTATAAAAATACAGATCATTTCAAAAGTTTTCAGTAAAGAGTGAACATGCTTTCAAATCCGGTGGTATAAGTCAAATCAGTTCGAGCTCAAGTAAAACAGATATGAATCTTCTAGAAATTTTAGAACAACAACATATAATAACTAATTGCAACAATAAATAAAAGGAAGTACAGCCTCTCAAGGCAACAGTCACTCAACTTATCTCAACAGCTTATACTCTCAGTTCTCAGTCCTCAATACACGCTCTCAATAGGTACCTGCGCTCACTGGGGGTGTACAGACTCCGGAGGGGCTCCTTCAACCCAAGCGCTATATTGCTGCGGTGTGTTGCCCGATCCAATATTGTTGCGGCGTGCAACCCGATCAAATATTGTTGCGGCATGCAACCTGATACAATAATATATATATATAGCCCAAAGGCTTGTTGCGGCGTATAACCTGATCCATATACCTCATAGCTCGCAGCTCGGCACTCAGGCCATATCTTAGTCACTAACCTCTCCAGCCCCTCGTGCTCACAGAATATCATAATAATTAGCCCAAACAGAGAATACAACAAGTATCAACAAGAAATGAGAGGGAACGGAGATATAACACACAAGTAAGACTGTGATTGAGTACACGATAGTTATTAGTAGTCAATTCAACAAGAATACGACTGTTAAGGGTCCCAACAGTGATATCATATGGCCTAAGTATGGTTTCTAACATGAAAGGCTGTCAATTGCTCAAAGACAAGGAAAAACAAGTAATAACAATAGTTATTCGACTTTACAGTTTCACGAGACGGACCAAGTCACAATCCCTCACGGTGCACGCTCACACGCTCGTGTCACGACTCAAAATCCAACTAGTCGTGATGGCACCTAACCCAACCCGCTAGGTAAGACAATTAGCCACTAAACAATTCCAATAACAATCAATAAAGCAATTAAGTAACGAAATTATCTAAATCTGATACATTCCCCAAGAACTGGTAGTACAAATCATGAGCTTCTAAGAATAGAATTTTCAAAGTGAAAATAAAATAAATAAATCGTCTGTTTGAAAAGTACATAAACAGAGATATATAGATCTAAGGCTACCACGAACAAGAGGTAGCAACAACCAGGAGGCAGGTACATTTTAAAATCCAGCTCCCATAGAACACAACAACATCAACAGTAAACATCTGCACGTAAGGTGAAGAAGTGTAGTATGAGTAGAACCGACACCATGTACTCAATAAGTAACAAACCTAACCTTAGGTTGAAAGTAGTGACGAGCTAACAGAAAGGTCGGATCCAACACCAATATTCCACAACAGTTCATAACAACATAGTACACATAACTAAAAGAGTATCTCAGAAATAAAAGGCTTAGTCCATTCACAGTTCCAGAAAAATAGGTATTTGTTCAAGTATCTCAGTGAAAATCCATATCTTTTACTGAAAAAGCCAAAACACGAGTAAGTTTGAAAACTGTGATTTTTTCCAAAACTCCTTTCAACAAATAGTAATATGTTTCATTTTCAGTTAGAATGATGAAAGTACTACTCTATGCCTACATGTCAAGATATAGGTAAAATCACAAATGTCCCCAAAACTGGGTAGCAGAAGGAAATACATCTCTATCCATGTATCTCAAGTACGCATGTCAAATACAATGCATCTCGATGATGATCTCATGTACTCACACTCTCAGAGTACTCAATCTCACTATCTTGTATTCTCTCTCACTATGCTCAGTACACTCAATCACTCAGCGTTGTACCATACCTGTTGCGGCGTGCAACCAGATCCATATTTATAGTCTGATACGCTCACTAGGGGTGTGTAGACTCCGGAAGGGCTCTTTTCAGCCCAAGCTCTATAATCCACACGGACAACTCAATTGCTGCACGGACAACTCATATACCATAATAGCAATATCTGGAATCGCACGGAAAACTCACATGCCGCACGAAAAAATCGCACGGACAACTCACGTGCTATAGTGACAACATCCTCACAAACATGCCCCCGGCCTCACTCAGTTATCAATCTCTCTAGTCTCACTCACGGGCTCACAATGTCATGAAACTAGCCCGACAATAATGATATGGTGTATCAATAAATAACTAAGACTGAGATATGATATGAATGTATCAATATGACTGAGTACGAAATATCAATGAAATTAGTGAGATGACAGTAAAAAACGACCACTATGGGTCCAAACAATATCGGCATAATGCCTAAACATGATATCTAGCATGATTGACAGATTAACTACTTTATCATATGGTGAAAACACAGATATCAACAAAGTAGGACCACTATACAATGCCATGGAAACAACAAAGTCCCAATTCACATGGTGCATGCCCACACGCCCGTCAAATAGCATGTGCATCACCTCAATACCAATCATATAACACGTATTTCAGGGTTTCATACCCTTAGCACTAAGATTATAAGAGTTACTTACCTCGAACAAGCCAATACTAATGCCGAGCAAGCCAAATGGTGCTCCAAAGATGCCATCCCGCATGTTCCGACCTCCGAATGGCTCGAAACGAACCAAAAACAACTCAAGTACATCAAACAATGCTAAAGGAACCAATCCCGATCGAAGAAGATCAAATCTTGAACCAAAAGACCAAAATCGGCCAAAAGCCCAACCTAGGCCAGCACCTCGGAACCCAAAATATTCACATAATCCGACAACCCATTCAATTACAAGCCCAACCAGACTAATTTCACTCAAATGCAACTCCAATTCGATGTTAAAAACTCACAAATTTATATTATGAAATTTTAGGTCAAAACCCCCAATTTCCTCTTTACAATTCACAATCCAATTACCAAAACTTAAGCCAGATTCGTGATATAAGTTCCAAAATGAGTAGCTAACACTTCCCCCAAGTTGTGTGGAAACTTGCCTCTCCAAAGTCGCCCAATCCGAGCTCCAAAATTCGAAAATGATGAAAGAAACCAAAGACTTCGAATTATAGGTTTTGCCCAGTGATTTTTGCATTTGCGGACAATCGTCGCATCTGCGACCACCGCTTCTGAAAAAATAGCCTTGCACAACAAACCCCGCACCTGCGGATATCAAATTCAGCTTCTGCGAAAATTTTCGCACTTGCGCTTCCAATCTCGCATCCGTGCACACGCAGGTGCACTATAAAAACCCGCTTCTGCGGTTTTCCTCACCCAGCCTCTTCTCGCTTCTACGACTTCACCACTGCTTCTGCGACCATCGCACCTGTGCAAACCAGCAACAAGTGCGGTCACACCAGAACCAGCAATAGCAACATTGAAGAAAATGATCCGAAATCAATCCGAAACACGCCCGAGCCCCTCGGGACCCCCGTCTAAACATACCAACAAGTCTCATAACATCATACGGACATACTCGAGGCCTCAAATCACACATAAAAACATCGAAACGACGAATCACACCTCAAATCAAAATCTATGAACTTTGAAACTTCAAACTTCCACAATCGATGTCGAAACCTATCAAATCACGTCCGATTGACCTCAAATTGTGCGCACAAGTCCCAAATAACATAACGAAGCTATTCCAATTTCCGGAATCACAATCTGAATCTGATATCAATAAAATCCACTCCCGGTCAAACTTTCTAAAAATCTAACTTCCGCCATTTCAGGCCAAATTCCACTACGGACCTCCAAATCACAATCCGGACGCGCTCCTAAGTCCAAAATCACGCAACAGAGCTAACAGAACCATCAAGACTCAGTTCTAGGTTCAAATTCACAAAAAGTCAAACTTGGTCAACTCTTTCAAATTTAAGCTTCTAGCTCAGAATCATTCTTTCAAAACAAATTCCGAATAACCTGAAAACCAAAACCGACAATTCACATAAGTTATAATACATCATATAGAGCTACTCATTCCCTCAAACAATCGAGCGAAGTGTAAATCCTCAAAACGCCCGGTCGGGTCGTTACATCCTCCCCCACTTAAACATACGTTCGTCCTCGAACATGTCCAGAGTTGTTCTCAAAGCCATGAACTGCCGTGTAACCTTACCATGCACACCTGGGGGTGATCTCACGTCACCCTATCCCATATAGGTCTGATAATACAACATAACCAAGATTTCCTTAATTCAACCTAGCCCATAAGCCTTAGAGTCCTATTTCCAACATCCGAAAGTTCTATAAGATCAGAATCTCGCATCTACATACTGTATAGTCTGAACAAGCTATACCAAGCTGCAACCGTAACCCAAGATACAATCGCATGGTATATCACATAGCACAGATACTCGAAGTAATGATTCCTAATCACAGCAGCTGCTCAAAACAACCCAATGCCGGTAATAAACCTCATATTAAACAAGACTCCATTCTGAAACCTTCGTACACTACCGATGATGAAAGGAACACGCAAAACTCATAACCATTCATCAGATGAACCAGTCATGGAACTCCCTCTCTTTCAACAAGAACTATAGCAAATTCCTAAGTCAACTTTCAATATTATCCTTCCAAACATGCTATAATTAATTCCGATAGGATCCATTCTAGGTCCAATGATCTCATTTCATCCAACACGACCACTCTAGTGACATGCCACATTAATACAATTTGACGCCATAACCCGTGTAATTTGCGCACCAATAAGAAACCTTCCAAATATACGCAAATCATGGAAAACTGATTCAGACGGGAGAAGTATCTCTCAAGCTCAACAAGTACCATCAAAACGCAATTCTAAGAACCTATCACACACCGTAGAACCAAAACACAAGAATCTAACACGAGGGATCATATCTCAACATAACTCCGCTGCAATGCGTGACCCTATCCAAATACTGGTCCATATGAAATACCTCAAGCCACCCTACTAAAAATCAATAACCATGCGCAATTCGACATCAAGTACTCAAAGTGCATTACCATAACCACAGAGAAGAAAATGACACAATATCACACAAAATTCGAAAGAACATAACCAATACTCCATCAACCATGAAATACCCAATACTCTTCTCGCTCAAATTCCGTTGTAAGGCCCAATAGAACCACACCATATGTTCATATAACCAACGAATCACAACTCCTCGTAGCATAGAAGAGTAACTCACAGATAGATAAATAACCTTCGATAGTCCACAATGACTGAATCATAACATATACTATCATCTGGCTAGCTTCGGCCATAACTTCACAGTCCACAACCATGAAACAATATGCTCCTGAGAACTCCCAATCTCCAAATCCATAGAACACACGAATCACCATATTTGATCCCAACTCCACCGTCCAAATGTCTAACATATCTCCCATACATGATCATCCCACGAGGAATACTTCTATAATTCTTTCGTGCCACAAAGAAAAATTTGAATATCAGCAGTCGATCAACCAGGAGAGTGCCGCAATACCAATGAAGTATCCATAAATCAAAACACATTGCCCCTTCTGAAGTGCATACTCTCAGCAAGCCATACCGATCAGTGATATCAGTTACCTACTCATCTAAAACCGTCCATGCTGCCTACAAATCTATGCCCTTTCCTTCCAAATTGACCTGTGACCTTGCACATGCAAATCTCAATCCCACATAACACCGCATCTAATATGCCATCCTATGAAGAGTGCAAGAATATCATAATCAACTCTGAGTCCCAAGAAGAATACATACCCGATCAGTTAAAAACCTTTCATTTGATCTCATCCTGGAGAAAATCCGAATACACAATACATCCCTCACGCCGGTAGGAAATATACTCCTCAAACAGTGGTAAAAACCATTAAGAACTCTTTGAAACCCATTTGTACATAACCAGGCTATCAGAACTGAATCTCTCTAACTCAACTCATCCACGCAGGTCGCCAAAACCCAAGAGCATTGCCACGAAACACCTGTGGAGACTAGCCACATCATTGGTACCTAAAGAACTGATTATATCCACTACTGTACTGATCCAACCTACTACCGTGTTGTCCTATTTGTCCAAGTCCCTTCCAAATTGCCTTCAAATTGATACTTCTTCTTTCTGGAACACCACGATCCTTAACCAAAATTCACCACACAAGAGACCCTAGTATAAAACCATAACGCCCTAAGTCCCATAAGCCGCTAACTTCCCTCTTAAGCACCACAAAGCACCACAACTGTGACACCAACTCTAAGGAGACCTTATGTGAACCTAAAACTATTTCCTTCACCTTCTTGATGCTGAAATGCATAATCCACAACGGTATAAAATACCACAAGCCTTGACACCATCCAATGTAGCTCTCAGTTTGTAGCCTTATACAAATCTTGAAAATTCCAAATCGCTACATATAAATCTTGAATCCATTAGAACCATTCTCGAGAGTCATCCACTCTAATCAAATCTCAATTAAACTGACCAAACGGACCGAACGACATGTTCCCACCCTTTACGGGAGTAACCCACACTCTTAAGCAACCGGGCAAATTCCTATTCCATGTACACTACATCCTTCGAGAATAACCACTCAATTATTTTGTGATTCCTATATACCCATAGAGTGTAATACAACTTGTATCCAAAAATTTCTTTACCCAAGTCATCCTCAATCTCGACCTCTATAAGTCATAACTGATTCACCAGTATACCCCGAACCGAAACCAATACAACACATAACCGTGCAATCCACTTGTTGATAGCAGACTCCCCCACTTGGCTCAAAGCCATAAAACTAACACAATCGATAATATCATGATGCCCATACTCTATTGCTGCAAAAATCCCGCACCAAAATTCAACTAAATCTTTCGTAAGCTCATGTAACACAAACCATATAATACCTCAAATCGTCTGCAAACCTCGCATTCATCGTCGTGATAGTTAGGTCAATTATTACAACCGATCCAAATTCAAATCGCACCAACATACCCAATTGGTAGAAAAGAAAGCCTCCACATAACATTATAAAATCACGTATCCATAGATTACCTCGCAGGTTATAACCCACCTGCTTAGCCTCAAACTGACATCTTTTTATACACTTTCACAGCCACAACTACTAAGTAATCACTTAATCTTCTCGATTCCGAACTCATTGACAAGACATGAGAATCTACTTCACCCCATGACTAAACAACATGAGAGATCCCTCAATACACCCATAACTCGAGACCATACGCCAAATTAAGACACAAATCAGGCACCCTAGAGCCCTTGCTATATCTCAAGGAAATACTTATTGTCGCATTCAAATCGTCTTAACACAAACACCTCCCGTTGTCACATCATTCTCATCACAAAGCCATTCTACCACTCATCGAGCTACGAATTCCACTCCCAAGGACATTAAATCATTACCATACATATAAGTCCCAAAATCACGTGCTCACAAAATCGAAATCTCCGTGATCAAGCTACTATCAAAACCCAGCCTCAAGTTCTCCAGACTTACCCATTATCAACATGCAAAATCACATCTCGCACCTCAACCATGGAACCACAAGTAGCCAGTGCACAACCGATACCAAGCGCTTACATGCGCATATGAATGCCTGGAAAAAATTCAAAGAGTTACGCTCCAAGCTGAATCAATGCCACATGATAAGGAATGGAAGTTGGAAAGTATATCCTAAATGTCCTCTAGCCTCTCGAAGATAGGTATGGACGTCATCATACTGATCCGCAAGACTCTACTAGACACTTGCTCATGACTTATAGAACCTATGAACCTAGAGCTCTAATACCACCGTGTCACGACTCGAAATCCAACTAGTTATGATGGAACCTAACCTAACCCGCTAGGTAAGCCAGTTAACCTCAAACCAATTCCAATAACAATCAATAAAGCAATTAAGTAAAACAATTATCTGAATCAGATACATTCCCCAAGGACTGGTAGTACAAATCATGAGCTTCTAAGAATAGAATTTTCAAAGTGAAAATAAAATAAATACATCGTCTGTTTGAAAAGTACATAAACAGAGTTTTATAGATATAAGGCTACCACGAACAAGAGGAAACTACAACCGGGACGCAGGTACATCTTCAAATCTAGCTCCCATAGAACACAGCAATATCAGTAGCCAACATCTGCATGCAAGGTGCAGAAGTGTAGTATGAGTACAACCAACCCCATGTACTCAATAAGTAACAAACCTAAGCTTGGGTTGAAAGTAGTGACGAGCTAACAAAAAGATCGGGTCCAACACCAATATTCCACAACAATTCATAACAACATAGTGCACATAACCAAAAGAGTATCTCAGAAATAAAAGGCTCAGTCCATTCACAATTACAGAAAATAGGCATTTCTTTTCAAGTATCTCAGTGAAAATCCAAAATCTTTTACCGAAAAAGCCAAAATACGAGTAAGTTTGAAAACTGTAATTTTTTCCAAAACTCCTTTCTACAAATAGTAAGATGTTTCATTTTCAGATAGCATGAGGAAAGTACTTCTCTATGCCTACATGTCAAGATATAGGTAAAATCACAAATGTCCCCAAAACTGGGTATCAAAAGGAAATACACCTCTATGCATATATCTCAAGTACGCATGACAAATGCAATACATCTCGATGATGAGCTCATGTACTCACACTCTCAGAGTACTCAATCTCACTGTCTCGCATTCTCTCTCACTATGCTCAACACACTCAATCACTCAGCATTGTACCATACCCGCTGCGTCGTGCAACCCGATCCATATCTATGGTCGACTGCGCTCACTGGGGATGTGTAGACTCTAGAGGGGCGCCTTTCAGCCCAGGCACTATAATTCGCACAAATAACTCACATGCCATAATATCAATATCTGGAATCGCATGGACAGATCACGTGCCGTACGGAAAACTCACGTGCTATAATATCAACATCTGGAATCACACGGACAACTCACGTGTTGCACGGACAACTCACGTGTTACAGTGACAACATCCTCACAAATAGGCCCCTGGCCTCACTCAGTCATCAATCTCTCTACTCTCACTCACGAGCTCACAATGTCATGAAACTAGCCCGACAACAATGAAATGATGTATCAATAAATAACTAAGACTGAGATATGATATGAATGCATGAATATGAGTGAGTACCAAATATCAATGAAATCAGTGAGATGACAGTAAGAAACGACCACTATGGGTCCAAACAATATCGGCATAATGCCTAAACATGATATCTAACATGATTGACAGCTTAACTACTTAATCACATAGTGAAAACACAGATATAAAAAAAGTAGGACCACTATGCAGTGCCATGGAAACAACATAGTCCCAATTCAGATGGTGCACGCCCACACACCCGTCACCTAGCATGTGCGTTACCTTAATACCAATCATATAGCATGTATTTCGGGGTTTCATACCCCCAACACTAACATTAGAAGAGTTACTTACCTCGAACAAGCCAATACCAATGTCGAGCAAGCCAAGCGGTTCTCCCAAGATGCCATCCCACACGTTCTGACTTCCAAATGGCTCAAAACTAACAAAAACAACTCAAGTACATCAAACAATGCTAAAGGAACCAATCCCGATCGAAAAAGATCAAATCTTGAATCAAAAGCCCCAAATCGGCCAAAAGCCCAACCCGGGCCAGCACCTCGGAACCCGATAAAATTCACAAAATCGGACAATCTATTCAATTACGAGTCCAACCATACTAGTTTAACTCAAATTCGACTCCAATTTGATGTTCAAAACTCAAACATTCGTATTATTAAACTTTAGGCCAAAACCCCTAATTTCCTCTTTAAAATTCACAATCCAATTACCAAAAAGGAAGGAAGATTCGTGATATAACATAAATAATTAGTAGAGAATACGTACCCCAAGTTGTGTGGAAAATTTCCTCTCCAACGTCGCCCAATCCGAGCTCCAAAATCTTAAAATGAAGAAAGAAACCAAAGACCTCGAATTATAGGTTCTGCCAAGCAATTTCCGCCTTTGCGGACAATCATCGCATCTACGACCACCGCTTCTATGGTAAAAACTTTGCTTATGTGAAAATAGCCTTGCCCAGCAACCCCCGCACATGCAGATATCAAATTCCGCTTCTGCGAAGATTTTCGCACCTGCTCTTCCAATCTCGCATCTGCGAGCATGAAGGTGCTCTAAAAAAACCTGCTTCTGCGGTCTTCCTCACCCAGCCTCATCTTGCTTCTGCGACTTCACAAACGCTTTTGCGACCATCACACCTACGCAAACTAGCCGCAGGTGCGGTCACACCAAAACCAGCAATAGCAACATTGAAGAAAATGATCCGTAATCCATTCGAAACATGCCCGAGCCCCTCCGGACCCCGTCCAAACATACCAGCAAGTCCCATAGCATAATACGGACCTATCGAGGCCTCAAATCATGCATAAAAACATCGAAACGATGAATCACACCTCAAATCAAAATCTATGAACTTTAAAACTTCAAACTTTCACAATCGATGCCGAAACCTATCAAATCACGTCCGATTGACATCAAATGGTGTGCACAAGTCCCAAATAACATAACGAAGCTATTCCAATTCCCGGAATCACAATCTGAATCCGATATCAATAAAATTCATTCCCGGTCAAACTTTCCAAAAATCTAACTTCCACCATTTCAGGCCAAATTCCACTACGGACCCCCAAATCACAATCCGGACGCGCTCCTAAGTCCAAAATCATGCAACAGAGATAACAGAACCATCAAGACTCTGTTCTAGGTTCAAATTCACAAAAAGTCAAACTTGGTCAACTTTTTCAAATTTAAAGCTTCTAGCTAAGAATCATTCTTTCAAATCAAATTTCGAATAACCTGAAAACCAAAACTGACGATTCACATAAGTCATAATTTATCATACGGAGCTACCCATATCCACAAACAACTGAGCGAAGTGTAAATGCTCAAAACGACCGGTCGGTCATTACAGCCCGTCACCTAGCTTGTGTGTCACCACCAAATATTCACATCATACCAATTCTCGGGATTTCTTACCGTCAAAACTAGATTTAAGACTGTTACTTACCTCAACCGCATAAATATCCTACTCCAAAATGACTTTGCCTCTCGAATCGGCCTCCAAATTCCCCGAATCTAGCCACAAACAGTACGAGATAATTAATATTGGGTAAAAGGATCAATTCCACAAGAAAACTACTAAAATATAGTCCAAAATCCGAAATCGGCTCAACCCCCCGGGCCCACATCTCAAAACCCGACAAAAGTCACAAAACCCGAAAGCCCATTCACTCACGAGTCTAACAATACCAAATTTATCAAAATCCGAGCTCAATTGCACCTCAATAACCCCAAAATTCACTCTCCAATACCCAAGATCTAATCTCCCAAATCTCACCTCAAACACTCACCAACTAGGTGTAAATATCAGTGGGGAAACACATTATTGAGTTACTTATCTCGAACAAGCTAATAACAATGTCGAGCAAGCCAAGCGATGCTCCAAAGATGCTCTCCCGCACGTTTCGACCTCCGAACGGCTCGAAACTAACAAAAACAACTCAAGTACATCAAACAATGCTAAAGGAACCAATCCCGATCGAAACAGATCAAATCTTGAATCAAAAGCCCAAAATCGGCCAAAAGCCCAACCCAGGCGAGCACCTCGGAAACCCGACAAAATTCATAAAATTCGACAACCCATTCAATTACGAGTCCAACCATACTAGTTTCACTCAAATTTGACTCCAATTCGATGTTCAAAACTTAAAAATTCGTATTATGAAATTTTAGGCCAAAACCCCTAATTTCCTCTTTAAAATTCACAATCCAATTACCAAAAATGAAGGTAGATTCGTGATATAACATAAAGAATGAGTAGAGAACACTTACCCTAAGTTGTGTGGAAAATTTCCTCTCCAAAGTCGCCCAACCGAGCTCCAAAATCCTAAAATGAAGAAAGAAACCAAAAACCTCGTATTATAGGTTTTGCCAAGCGATTTCTGCCTTTGCGGACAATCGTCGCATCTGCGACCGCCGCTTCTGCGACCGCCGCTTCTGCGGTAAAAACTTCGCTTCTGTGAAAATAGTCTTGCCCAGCAACCCCCGCACATGCAGATATCAAATTCCGCTTCTGCGAAGATTTTCGCATCTGCGCTTCCAATCTCGCATCTACGCGCACGCAGGTGCGCTACAAATACCTGCTTCTGCGGTCTTCCTCACCCAGCCTCTTCTTGCTTCTGCGACTTCACCAACGCTTCTGCAACCATTGCACTTGCGCAAACCAACCATAGGTGTGGTCACACCAGAACCAGCAATAGCAACATTGAAGAAAATTATCCGAAATCAATCTGAAACACGCCCGAGCCCCTCGGGACCCCGTCCAAACATACCAACAAGTCCCATAACATAATACAGACCTACTTGAGGCCTCAAATCACGCATAACAACATCGAAACGATGAATCACACCTCAAATCAAAATTTATGAACTTTAAAACTTCAAACTTCCAAAACCGATGCCGAAACCTATCAAATCACGTCCTATTGACCTCAAAATTTGCGCACAAGTCCCAAATAACATAACTAAGCAATTCCAACTCCCGGAATCACAATCCGAATCCGATATCAAAAGCATCCATTCCCAATCAAACTTTTCAAAAATTTAACTTCTGCCATTTCAGGCCAAATTCCACTACGGACCTCCAAATCACAATCCGGACACGGTCCTAGGTCCAAGATCATGCAACAGAGCTAACAGAACCATCAAGACTCCGTTCTGGGTTAAAATTCACAAAACATCAAACTTGATCAACTCTTTCAAATTTAAAGCTTCTAGTAGAAAATAATTCTTTCAAATCAAATTTCGAATAACCTGAAAATCAAAACCGACGATTCACATAAGTCATAATATATCATACGGAGCTAGTCATACCCACGAATAACCGAGCGAAGTATAAATGCTCAAAACGACTGGTCGGGTCGTTACAGCCTGTCACCTTGCATGTGCGTCACCTTCAAATATTCACACCATACCTATTCTCAGGGGATTCATACCCTCAAAACTTGATTTAAGACTGTTACTTACCTCTACCGTGCAGAAATCCTACTCCGAAATGACTTTGCCTCTCCAATCGGCCTCCAAATGCCCTGAATCTAGCCACAAACAGTATGAGATAATCAATATTGGCTAAAAGGATCAATTCCACAAGAAAACTACTAAAATATAGTCCAAAATCCAAAATCGGCTCAACTCCCCCGGACCCTTGTCTCACAACCCGACGAAAATCATAAAACCTGAAAGCCCATTCACTCACGAGTCTAACCATAACCAATTTATCAAAATCCGAGCTCAATTGCCCCTCCAAAACCCCAAAATTCACTCTCCAATTCCCAAGCTTTAATCTCCCAAATCTCACCTCAAACACTCACCAACTAGGTGTTAGAATCAGTAGGGAAACACCATTATTGAAGATAAATAGGCACAAGTGTCATGACCCAAAATCCCACCACAGACGTCGTGATGGCACTTAGTCTCTAAGGCTAAGTAAGCCGATTATAATTACAATTCAAGCAGAGTTTTTATAAAAACAATAGATAATCGAAACCAACAGCGGAAATAATTACAAACAACCTCCCAAGAATGGTAATACTGAGTCACGAACTCTAACTGAATACATGAAATGATCTCAAGGATCGGATACTCAATAATGTTTGATTAATAATTAATAGTACAATAAAATAAAAAGACTTCAAGGGACTGCGATGACCAAGCAGCTCTATCTTGAATCCTTGCGATCACACTTTAACTCTGTCCGAGTCCGATAGCTCCAATACCTGGNGGAACAAATAACAATGATGGAAACAATAATCAACCAGTGATATACACAGCAGGGCGACAAGAACACCATAAATATTGCGCAACAAATAATGAATACAAGTACGACCAATTAATTCTCGCCTATATGTTTTTCAAATAAATTTCTTTCAAATAAATCTCTTTCAAATATAATTCCTTCAAATAAATATCTTTCAAATAAACCTTTTTCAAATAAATCTCTTTCGAATAAAAGTACAATATTTCAAAATCATAAAATACGGATCTCAGCCCACTTTCATATTTCCACGGTACCTCATGCCAATTCCTCTATCAAAACCGCACGGACAACTCACATGCCAAATATTATCATCATTTAACCACAACACCTCGTGCCAACATTTTATATCACAACTGCACGGACAATTCATGTGCTAATATCATCATTATTTACCCACGGCACTGCGTGCCTACATTTCATTTCATAATCTGCCTGACAATAACCACAGGCTTCCAATTTCAACATAGATCAGACTATTATCAATTTACCAACAACAAGACAAATTGCACAAGGTATAAAAATAAACACAATAAAAATCACAACATCACATGAAAATTACCAATGCAATAATCTCACATCATCACATATCATCTGTCACGACCCAAAATCGTTGAAAGGCCGTGATGACGCCGTACACCACTGTCAGGCAAGCCAACACCAATAATTAGTAAATTCTCATTTTAATACTTTTGAAATCATAGTTATTTCCCTCAATTAAATAGCAGAAAATGAAGTTTACAAAATATGTAATAATATCTTTAAAAAATATTTCCAATACAGTGCAACCCATAATCATCCCAAAATCCGGTGTCATAAGTGCATGAGCATTTACTAAGAATGTAAAATAAAATACAATAGTTGTCCGGAATACAATTGGACAGAAAAAAAAATAAGTACTCTGAAGGAGACTCTGTTGGTTGCGGAGCGTCGTGTAGAATGCAGCTCACCTAAGTCCCCACCATAATCGCGCCTCTGCGCCCACAAGGTCGCTAAACATATGTGTAGCTGCACAAAAATATGCAGCAAATGTAGCATGAGTACGTAAATCAATGCGTACCCAGTAAGTATCTCGCCTAACCTCGAAGAAGTAGTGATGAGGGGTCGACTCGGACACTTATTATGGGCTATAATTAATATACCAATGATATGATAAATTATGAATTTTTATGAGGCAACGGTAAACACAATAACCTGAGGCAGGTAAATAATTCTCTTGTTAATAGGGGATTCCCAAATTTATTTTCACCTTTTAACAATTTAAATCCCCGGCCAATGAGGCCATATCAATTATCAATAATTCCAAAACAATCAATAAAGTCATGCACAAATCATGTCGAGGTCGTACGGCCCGTCCCAACAAATATTTAAATTGTGCACTGCTAGAGGGTAAAATGGCGTGAACCATAGATGTATCAATTTACTACCGAGGCGCTCGGCCCGATCGACAAATAACAATTAAATTCAAGAAAACAAAGTTTCTCATTTACAGTCAAGTATCTCATACAAACCTTCAAGTAAGTGAATTTAACCTTATACAATTCTTTTATCAATTTCTATCATGGCTAAGTGATTATATTAGCAAGTAAGGGCACAAACATTCCAAGTATAACATGATACGAGTCCTAAACTACCCGGACAATAGCATAATAGTAGTTACGTACGGACTCTCGTCACCTCGTACGTACGTAGCCCCCACAATTAGGTACAAACATTTATTTAATTCACCTATGGGGTTAATTCTCTCTTACAAGGTTAGAAAGGAGACTTACCTCGCTTCGAAGTTCCATAACCGGCTCCCAAGACCTTCCGATGACTCAAACTGATGCCCAACACTCCAAAGCTAGTTAATAATTATGCAAACCCATTAATATATAGTCAAATACTCATTATAATCCTATTTACAACAATTTACAACCTCGACATGTCAATAAAATCACCCTCGGGCCCACGTGCCCGGATTCCGAAAACTTTAAAAGACAAAGACTACCCATAGCACTACGAACTCAAATATATAACTTATTCTCAATTTCATGCCCAAATTCACGATCAAAATTCAAGAATACAAATTTCTAAGTTTTTCTTCAAAATCCCAAATTTCTACTAATTTCCATGTTTAAATCCATATATAAATTATGTATTTAACTCAGAATAGGTGGGAGTTACTTACCTCATAATAGATGATGAAATCCCCTCTTCAAAAGCTCCAAATATCGCCCAACCAAAATGGAAAATGGGTGAAATGAACCCAAACCCTGCTTAAACGAATTCTGCCAAGCCCGACTTTCGCACCTGCGGCCTCTTCGTCGCATCTGTGGTCTCGCAGGTGCGGCCAAAACCTCGCACCTGCACATTCCCTCTGCCTAGCACGACTCCTCACCGGCGCCTTTCCTTCCGCATATGCGCCTTCGCAGGTGCAGACAACCCTTCGCACCTGCGATCACTGCTCAGCTGCGCCCAAACCGCACATGCGATCATTGGCTCGCACATACGGCTCTTTTTGTACAGGTGCGATCACACCAGATATCAACTACCTCATCTTTTCTTCCAAGTCCAAACTCGATCCGTTGACCATCCGGAATCCACCCGAGGCCCTTGGGACCTCAACTAATTATACCAACACGTCCCAAAATATATTACGAACTTAGTCGAGCCTTTAAATCACACCCAACAACATTGAAACTACGAATCACCCTACAATTCAAACTCAATGAACTTTAGAACTTCAAACTCTTACAATTGATACCGCAACCTACCAAATCACGTCCGATTGACCTCAAATTTTGCACATAAGTCATAATTGACATTACAGACCTACTCCAACTCCCGGAATGGGAATCCGACCCCGATATCAAAAAGTCCACTCCCGGTCAAACTCTCCAAAAACCTTCAAATTTCTAACTTTCACCAAATGACCCCGAAATGACCTACGGACCTCCAAATCCACTTCTGGACGTGCTCCCAATACCGGAATCAGCATACAGAGCTATTCCCAGACTCGGAATCCCAAACGTACATTGATTACATTGAAATGCACTTCAACTCAAATTAATGAAATTCTTCCAAAATACCAACTTCCATAATAGGCGCTAAAACGCTCCCGGGTCATCGAAAACCCGATCCAAACATACGCCCAAGTCTAAAATCATCATACGAACCTGTTGGAACATTCAAATACAGATTCTGAGGTCATTTACTCAAAAATCACACCTTAGTCAATTCTTCCAACTTAAAACTTTTGAAATGAGAAGTTTCATTCCAAATCAACTTTGAACTTCCGAAATTTAAATTCCGACCACGCATACAAGTCATAATACCTAAAGTGAAGTTGTTCATGGCCTCAAACCGCCGAACGACGTGCTATAGCTCAAAACGACCGGTCGGGTCGTTATATTATCTCCCACTTAAACATAAATTCGTCCTCAAACGTGCTAAGAACTGCGCTGGAGTTGTCGAATATCATTATTTAACATCTCGCGCACCTACTCGTGCTATCACAACTCAATTGAACACATTAGCTCGAGCTAATATGAGGAATTTCCCTTTTACTTAGCCAAATAGGCCTTAAAGCCCAATTCCAACATCCAGATTTCTCTGCCCGGCCTGCTTCCATCATACGGACGCCGTATCAATCTCTATATAATGCACCAATACATGATTGCATACCTTTGCTGGATCCACACTACACACTGCATAACTTACATGGCCCATAACATCCTCTGATAATAATAGCCTAAATCTCACGAATCTGATGCTCACAATACACCTCATGACATATATAAGTCTTGTTTCAACTCTGGCAATACCGCCACAACGGAAGAGGCGTATAAACATTCAATTCCGATCACGCGTACAAGTCATAATATCTTAAGTGAAGCTGCTCATGGCCTTAAACAGTCGAACGACGCGCTAGAGCTCAAAATGACCGATCGGGTTGTTACATCATCCCTGACAATAGCCACCCTTATCTCTCCTATAGCCACCCTTATCACTCCTATAATAGCCTCTCTAATCCCTCCGCCCTGACAATATTATTAGCTACCCTTATCTCTCCTATAACCACCCTTATCTCTCCTATAGCTACCTTTATCGCTCCGCCCAGACAATATCCCAATACACATAACAACAGTGAAATGTCACCCTTATACCCACATAATATTAATAGTGAAATGCCACCCTTATATCCTCAAAATAATAACTCGAATAACACAACAATTTACCCGGAATATTATCACGGCAACATAACAAAATCAATTCATATCACAATTTTCCCAATGTCCATAACCAATTCCAAAGATATAACAAAATCAATTAATTTCACAACAAATAGCCCAAGACTCTGCACAATGTGTATAAAACCTCAAAACAACAACTGAGATGGAAAATACTCAGTATAGGGCAATATCTTCATTAATCCAAATTATTGATAATTATATAATGCCCCAGTTTAAATTTATATCATTAATTATTTTCACATGGAAAATCCATAATATAATATTTCCAGGAAATATCAAATCACCAAATTCACGGAATTCACATAAATATACAAACAATAACCACATCAAATTGTCATATAAAATTAAATTCAATAAACGCGAATTGAGGAATGGCAAATAGATGATTTAATAAATGCCAACAATTATCTAATTTGCTACACAATATGCCTAAGACTTAACCCAATATATTTTGCACATATAAGCTCGAGTACGTACTCATCACCTCGCGTACACGGCTTTTCACATTTCACAAATGGCACATAAGACTCGATGCCTAAGGGGTAATTCTCCCACTCAAGGTTAGGCAAGATACTTACCTTTTTGAAGTTAGGCCGATATTTCAAAATAGCCTTCTTGCTTGAATTGACCTCCGGACATCTCACATCTATCAAAATTAATTGTACAACCTCATTACAATTCATCGAACAAATTCTGGATAATAATACGTTGACTTAAAAATTTATTCCAAAAAGTCAACAAAAGTCAACACGAGGCTCGCCTCTCGGAACCCGATAGAATTCTCACAAAATCCGAACACCCATTCCCATACGAGTTCAATCATAACAATTGTATCGAATTCTAATAATAAATCATCCTCCAAATCTATATATTTCGTTTTTGAAAGGTGTTACAATTTTTCACAAATTTCCAACTTAATTCACTGATTAAATGATCAAATCAGTGATATATTCATGTATATTAACCAAATCCGAGTTAGAATCACTTATCTCGATGAATTGCTTGAAAAACCCATGAAGAATCGTCTCAAACAGAGCTCCCAAAGTCAAAACATGGAATAATACCCTAAACCTTGGATATATAGTACCCAATCTGACCTCACAATGTGCTTTCCACACAATTCCAAGTGCGGTCTCACATCCTAACTTCTGCGGTCGCACAAACATTGTGTGGCCGCACTTCACAGCCTTCTCCTCTACTAGGCATCATTACATTGGCCATAACTTTCTTTACAAATGTTCGAATTATGCTTTCATCACCTTTATGGAAACTAGAAACAAAGGGCTACAATTTTTGTTTTTGAATCATCTCCAAATCCCTTGTAGATCAAAATATATAAGCTTCCGAAGTCAAATAAGCGAACCTGCGAAACTCACTAGAAGTGCGGCCGCTACGGTCCGCACTTTTCCTCTGCGGTCCGCACATTTTTGTCTGCTACAACACTTTTGCATCTGCTACAGCACTGAAAAATATGCCTCAGCACATGGAAATTGTGCGGTTCGCACCTCTAACGTTCCAGAACAGCATCAGAGTGCCAAAATTCACGGAAACGCTCAAAACTCACCCCGAAACACACCCGAGCCACTCGGGATCACGTTCAAATATACCAAAAAGTTCCATAACATAACACGGACCTACTCGAGGTCTCAAATAACGTCAAACAACATCAAAATGATGAATCGTACCTGAAATCAAAATTTATGAACTTTGAACGTTCAAATTCTATATCTTGTGCCGAAACACATCAAATCAATCTGGAATGACTTCAAATTTTGCACACAAGTCATAAATGATATAACAAAGCTATTCAAATTTCTGGAATCAAAATCCGACCTCGTTATCGAAAATTCAACCTTCGGTCGGACTTTTCCAAAAATCTTATATTTTCCAATTTTCGCCAAAATGTGTAGAATTGTCATACGGATTTCCAAATACAAATCCGAATATACTCCTAAGTACGAAATTATCATACGAAGCTATTGCCATCATCGAAATTCCATTATGGGGTCGTTTGCTCAAAAGTCAATTCTTTCCATCGAAACTTCTGTAATAAGAATTGTTCTTTTAATTTAATTCTGAATCTTTCAAAAATCAAACTCGACCACACCTACGGGTCATAATACATATTACGAAGCTTCTCGAGACCTTAAGTCACTGAACGGGCATAAATTCTTAAATCGATAAGTCGGGTCGTTACATTCTCCCCCTCTCAAACACATGTTCGTCCTCGAACGAGCCAATAATCTTTCTGATGACATTAAATTACTGAGTGCATTATTTCACACATACTCACGGGTGATTCTACGTCACCATAAATTTAACAGGGGTCCGACGACATCATCTCAATGAATATTATTTCTTTTATTCACACTTATAAGCTTTTAAGCCAATTCCTTACACTCTAAATAAATTTCAAATTCCTTACATCAACACACGATATTAGTCTCAACCGGATGTAGCAATTCTTGCCTATGCACAAATCATAGGTATGTCCATCACCACATCTCTGGTCATAATAGTTGTTTATAATTAATTTCAGCATCCTCAATTAATCTCATCTTAACCAAAATCTCATATCTAATTTTCACAACACTGACGACAACACACGAGGCATGAAGACCTCATAGTTATTTATCCAAATTACCGGGTGATATTTAACGCGACCTGGGCACTCACTTTGTAGGCTAAAACTCAATAATTACAACACGAATATGGCAAATTATGCACAGAGAAATTCACACAAGAATATATATATATATATATTATTATTGTTTTTTCAATTAAGCCTATGTCACGACCCAAAATCTCACCCATCGTGATGGTGCCTATATCAATACTAGGCAAGCCGACAATTTCAATAAACCACCATATCTTTTAAAATTTGAAAACATAATGATTAAATTCAGCGGAAGAAATCTCACAAACACAAATATAACACTCCCAAAACACGGTGTCACTGAGTACATGAGCATCTAATATGAATACAAAGTCTGACTGACAAAATCACTGTCTGAAAATATAGAACAGTACAATAATTAAACAGGAAGAGAATCAAGTCTGTAGACGTCAAGCAGCTACCTTGATAGTCCCTAACAGAATTAACTTCTAAATCTAGTAGTCGCTGTATCCGGGAGCACCTGGATCTGCACACGAGGTTCAGAGTGTAGTATGAGTACAACTAACTCAATAAGTAACAAGACTAACCTCTGGGCTGAAGGTAATGATGAGCTTCACAGGTACAGTCCAGTATAAATAATGGTACAAAAATGTAGGCATACTTTCAAGTTCAACAGTTAAACTCAGTACAAGTAAAATAGATCAATACTTCATGATATGAGGAACATGACATCTTAGTAGAAAGACTTCATTTAAATATTGGTCACAAATTATCTGGTCACTCGGTACCGTTTATGGCCAATCCAGCCCAGGGATGTTCCAACCCGTATATATATACACATCGACTGACAGTCAGTCACCCAGTACCGTATAAGGCCATTCCAGCCATGGAATAATTTATCCCTAAATATAAATGATACGGACAAGATCCATGTCCAGATAACTCATTACAATACAAATAAGTAAGGCAAGTCCATGCCCTGGGAAAATCCATCCCAAATATATATATAATTATTGTAAGTAAGGCAAGTCCATGCCCATGGGAAGTCCATCCCTAATATATATAATCATCTACGCTCACTGGGGGTATGTACAGACTCCGAAGGGGCTCCTTTAGCCCAAGCGTGATATAAAGCCAATATGGCCTACTACAGGCGGACAGTCCTGATCCGTATATTAACAAAGCCTATAAGGCTTGTTGCAGGCGGGCAGCCCCGATATATAAAATAGTAAAGCCAATAAGGCCTGCTGCAGGCGGGCAACCCCGATCCAGAACAATAATAATGTATAAAGCCCTTCTGTCCTGCTATAGGTGGGCAGTCCCAATCAATTTAATAATAACATATATAAAGCCAAATGGCCTGCTGCGTTGAACAGATCAATCCCATAAATATCCTCACAATGGATAATTATTACTAAGTGTGAAATGTATATTTTAGAACAATTAATTCAATAGCATCACGACCCCATGGATCTTAAAATATCGGCACATAGCCTAAACATGATCTTGATTACTAGCCTCAGCTTAATTCCTCTAACATGTGCCACATGTTCAGATAATAACATGATTCTTTAATTTTACTACTTCACAGGATTAGATCAAGATACACTTTCTGTGGTGTATGTCTACATGTTCGTCACCTATCGTGTATGTCACTTCCAACAATTCATATCATACCAAATTCGGGGATTCATACCCTCAGAACCAAGTTTAGAAGTGTTACTTACCTCAAACTATGCAATTTCACACTCTGCTATGCCCTTGCCTCGAGAATTGGTCTCTGAAAGCCTCGTATCTAGTCACAATTAATTTGATTCAGTCCACACAATTATAGGAATTAATTTCATATCAAAATACTAATATTTTCCCACAAAATCCGAAATTACACTCCAAAAATCACCCATGGGGACCACGTCTTGGAATCCGACGGAACTCACAAAATCCGATAACCCATTCGATTACGAGTTCAACCATACTATTTTCACTCACATCCTACTCCGAATCGGTAATCAAATCCAAAACATTCGTCCTATGAAATTTCTACAATTTCCCCCAAATTTCCATTTCAAAATACTGAATACATGATGAAAACAACGATATATTCATGTATGTTAACCAAATCTTAGTTAGAATCACTGACCCCGATGGATTTCTTGAAAATCCTACGAAATATCGCCACAAACCGAGCTCCCAAAGTCCAAATATAAAATAATACCCAAACCCTCGGTTTTATAATACACAATATTACCCCTCATTGTGTTGACAACACCATTTATGCTGCGGTCCGCATATTCCAGGTTCTACGGTCGCACAAAAATTGTGCGGTCCGCACTTTGCAGCTTCTCTGCTACCAGGCTTCGGTAAATTAGCACTAGCTTTTTCTGCAACTGTCCAAATAATGATTTATTTATTTTTCTGGAAACTAGACATGAAGGGATACAACTTTTATTTTTGAATCATCTCAAAATTCCATGTGGATCAAAAGATATAAGCTTCCGAAGTCGGACCGACGAATTTGCAAAACTCCCTGGAGTGCGGCCGAGGACAGAATTGTGCGGTCTGCACTCATCTTCTGAGGTCCGCACATTTCTGCTGCGGTCCGCACTCTTATGTGCGGTCCGCACCTCTCCTTTTCCCCAGCACCCCAAAATGTGCGGTCCGCACCCGCAAAAGTGCCAGAATAATAGTAGAGTGCTGAAATGCCCGGACTCGTTCAAAACTCACCCGAAACTCATCCGAAACCTCCCGGACACAAATCATATATGAATTTCAATCATAAAACACGCTACGGACCTGATCACGCACTCAAAACACTGAAAAGAGGTCGTATTAACCCGATATTGACCATGGTCAAACTTCCAAAATTTTTAACTTTACTAATCTCTCAACCAATGATCCAAATATACACCCAAGCCCCTCGGAACCTCAACCAATTATACCAGCACGACCCAAAATACAATAAAAACTTAGTCGAACCCTCAAATCACCTCAAACAATGATAAATCCACGAATTACACCCCAATTCAAGCCTAATAAACTTTGAAATCTTTAATTTCTACAAACAACTCCGGAACCTATCAAATCAAGTCCGATTGACCTCAAATTTTGCACACAAGTCATAAATGACATAACATAGGTATTCAAATTTTCAGAATCGGATTCCGTCCCCGATATCAAAAAGTCAACCCCCGGTCAAACTTCCCAAAAATTTAACTTTCGGCATTTCAAGCCAAATTCCACTACGGACTTCAAAATAATTTTCCGGACATGCTCCTAACTCCAAAATCACCATACGGAGCTATTGGATTCATCAAAACTCTATTCCGGGGTCGTTTACATATAAGTCAACATCCGATCAACTATTTCAACTTAAACTTCCAACATAAAATTCATTCTTCCAAGGTAACTCTGAGATACCTTAAAACCAAAACTGACAATTCACACAAGTCATAATACATCGTACGAAGTTATTCAAGACTTCAAATAGTTGAAGTGAGCATAAATGCTCAAAATGACCGGTCGGGTTGTTACAGCCTAACAAGCATGACTCCCTATAAGTACTATAGTACAAATTTAATTTCACAAGGGAGAATTTAAACACATAAATTTTCATCACAACAATCTCGTCCTTAGATAACTTTCACCATGGCTCGTAGTCCCGTTTAAACATATCGAATCATATTAAAATGCGAGAGTCTCGTCCTCAACTCTGAATCACAAGTATTTTACACATCGTGCCAACCGAAAATTTCATTTTCCTCTCTTTCTTCTTTTCAATAAATTTCATAAACAATTTTCACAACACATAGTGAACCCCCATTCCAATAGAGCATATAATTCATAAAACGGGAACCAATTATTCTGAAATCACATCAAAACCCACTGTAGAGAGTATTAGAAAGTCACTTTTAGACTTATAGTTCTCAATGGCTTACAAAATAAAAATGATAGACATGGGCTAACACCATCAAATATCCCAAAAGGGATAAACACATAAATAGGTTTTGAAATTACGAAGCTCACCCATAAGTGGAGCATAATAGGAGGACTCGACTCAACACTCAGAACCGAATCAAACTAAGAAAAATATTTCTTTATAACAAATCAAGATCGTACCTGTAATGAAACCATATGGTGTAGAATCCTCAACCATACCATATCAATTATATCAATGGGTCGGGCCTCCCCCTCTAGGGCGCTCTCTAACCGTCTATCCTCTACCCTTAACTGGCTGTGCACGTGGGATAGTAGCTGCACTCGGGTCCATAGCCTGAGTGTTCGCATAAAATCCACCCCTCCCAAGTTTGGGATAATCTCTCATGATGTGCCTAGTATCACTACCCTCATAACAACCCCTCTGAGGTCGCGGTTGCTCATACTGAGTCTGTGCCAGATAATTGGAATAACCATTATAAGAATCTCGTATCAGTGGTGCACTATAAGAACTTACTGGAGCACTGCGAGTATTCTGATGCGCGGACTGAGCTGGTCGACTTCTCGAGCCGCCACCATAATGGGTCATAGTTGAAGAGTAAAATCTACTGAACCCTCTAGAGCTTCGAGACCTTTTGGCTTCCTTAGTCTCCCTTTCTTCACCTAGAACACCCTCAATCCTCCTCTCAATCTCCATTACTTGCTGAAATGGAGTATCAGTTTGCAAATCTCGAGCTATGCATATTTTAAGATCATAATTGAGCCCCTCAATAAATCTGCAGACTCGCTCTCTGACTGTAGGAACCAAGATAGGTGCATGACGGGCTAACTCACTAAACCTGATAGCATATTCTGACACTATCATAGTACCTTGACACAACCGTTCAAACTCTGTGTGTCACACATCTCGAAGAGTCTGGGGAACAAACTCTTTCAAAAATATTTCCGAAAGTTGAGCCCAAGTTGGTGGTATTGCATCAGCTGGTCTACCTTCTTCATAGATTTTCCACCACTGATACACTGCGCCAGATAGTTGAAATATAGTAAAGGCAACTCCGCTCACTTTCACAATACCCATGGTGCAGAGAATACAATGACATTTTTCTAGAAATCCTTGGGCATCCTCTGTAGTTGTGCCACTGAAAGTAGGTAGACTATACCTCTTAAACCTCTCACGTCTCTTTTGTTCTTCTTCTGATGCCTCTGGCCTGACCTCAGGCTGAACCAGAATAATAGGTTGTACCGGTACTACACCCGAAACTTGACCAATGTGAACCTACTATTCTGGAGTCGTGGTAGGAGTCTGAGCTACTCCCCCAATCTATGAAATATTTTGTGCAACAGAGATCAATCTCACTTGAGTTAATGTACAAAACATACTTAGGAACTGTGCTAAAGTCTTCTGAAATCCGGGGGTAACAACATGTGTTTCTGGTACCTGTTCCCCAACTGGAGCTACTGGCGGTTCTTCAACTGTTGCTCTGACAGGTGCTCCAGTAGAGGCACGTGCCCTTACTCGACCTCTACCTCGGCCCCAGCCTCTTCCAACCCTAGCAGTATGTGTGGATTCCTGCTCATCTAACCCGGTAGCACCTGTACTCACCATATGTGAGAGAATAGAGATACAAAGGCTCAAATTCCACAATCAACAAATCTGCACGACAGGAATGAAAGAAGTGTAAATTTCCTAACAGTTCTGTAGCCTCTCGAAGATAAGTACATACGTCTTCGTACCGATCTGCAAGACTCTACCAGACTTGTTCGTGACTCCTAGAACCTATGAACCTAGAGCTCTAATACCAATTTGTCACGACCCAAAATCCCACCACATGCGTCGTGATGGCACTTAGTATCTAAGACTAAGTAAGCCTATTATAATTACAATTCAAGCCGATTTTCTTTTATAAAAAAATAGATAATCGAAACCAACAAGAGAAATAATTACAAACAACCTCCCAAGACTGGTAATACTGAGTCACGAACTCTAACTGAATACATGAAATGATCTCAATGATCGAATACTCAATATTGTTTGATTAATAATTAATAGTACAATACAATGAAAAAACTTCAAGGGACTGCGACGACCAAGCAGCTCTACCTTGAATCCTTGCGATCACACTTTAACTCTGTCCGAGTCCGATAGCTCCAATCCCTGGCTCCGCAGAAAAATGTGTAGAAGTGTAGTATGAGTACACCACGGTCGGTACCCAGTAAGTATCAAGACTAACCTCAGTAGAGTAGTAACGAGGTATAGTCGAGACACTCACTAGTCTAATAACTTGTGAAATATAATATACAAAAATAATAGGAAACAAATAACAATGATGACAACAATAATCAACCAATGATATACACAGCAGGGCGACAAGAACACCATAAATATTGCACAACAAATAATGAATACAAGTACAACCAATTAATTAAGTCCTTCCAATATAAATCTTTCGCCTATATGTTTTTCAAATATAAATCTTCAGGATATAATACTTTAAAATAAATCTCTTTCAAATAAATCTCTTTCAAATATAATTCCTTCAAATAAATATCTTTCAAATAAAATTCTTTCAAATAAATCTCTTATGAATAAAAGTCACCATGTGACACAACATTTCAAAATCATAAAATATGGGTCGCAGCCCACTTTCATATTTCCACGACACCTCATGTCAATTTTTCTATCAAAATCGCACGGACAACTCACATGCAAAATGTCATCATCATTTAATCACGACACCTCGTGCCCACATTTCATATCACAACTGCACGGATAATTCATGTGCCAATATAATCATTATCTACCTACGACACCTCGTGCCCACATTTCATTTCATAATCCACCTGGCAATAACCACAAGTTCCCAATTTCAACATAGATCAGACCATTATCAATTTACCAACAATAAGACAAATTGCACAATGTATAAAAATAAACACAAGAAAAATTACAACATCACATGAAAATTACCAACGCAATAACTCCACATCATCACATATCATCCCTAACAATAGCCACCCTTATCTCTCATATATCCACCCTTATCACTCTTATAATAGCCTCCCTTATCGCTCCGCCCAGACAATATCCCGACATACATAACAATAGTGAAATGCCATCCTTATACCCACATAATATCAATAATGAAATGCCACATTTATATGCTCAAGATAATAACTCAAAAAATAACAAAAACATTTACACGGAATATTATTACGACAACATAACAAACTCAATTCATATCACAATTTTCCCAATAGCCACAACCAATCCTGAAGATATAACAAAATCAATTAATTTAACAACAAATATCCCAATACTCCATACAATGTGTATAAAACCTCAAAACAACAACAGAGATGGAAAATACTCAGTATAGGGCAACATCTACATTAATCCAAATTCTTGATAATTATATAACGCCCCAGTTTAAGCTTATGTCCTTAATTATTTGTAGATAGAAAATCCATAATATAATTATTTCAAGAAAAAATCAAATATCCAAACTCACGGAATTCACATAAATATACAAGTAATAACCACATCAAATTTTCATATAAACGCGAATTGAGGCATGATAAATAGATGATTTAATAAATGCCAACAATTATCAAATTTGCTACGCAATATGCCCAAGATTTAACCCAATAAAATTTGCACATATAAGCCCGAGTACGTACTCGTCACCTCACGTACACGGCTTTTCACATTTCACAAATGGCACATAAGACTCGATGCCTAAGGGGTAATTCCCCCACTCAAGGTTAGGCAAGATACTTACCTTTTTGAAGTTAGGCCGATATGTCAAAATAGCCTTCTTGCTTGAATTGACCTCCAGACATCTCAAATGTATCCAAATTAATTGTACAACCTCAATAAAATTCATCGAAAACAATTCCGGATAATAATGCTTCGACTTAAAAATGTATTCCAAAAAGTTAATAAAAGTCAACGCGAGGCTCGCCTCTTGGATCCCGATAAAATTCTCATGAAATCCGAACTCCCATTCTGATACGAGTTCAACCATAACAATTTTATCGAATTCCAATAACAAATCGTCCTCCAAATCTATATTTTTCATTTTTGAAACTGTCACGACCCAAACTAACCCCTGTCGTGATGGAGCCTATCGTGGAACTAGGCAAGCCGACTCATTTCCAAAACAAACCGATGTTTTCATTTAAAAGATAATTTCAATGTTATTTAACATAAAAACCATCGTAAAGGAGTTCAAATCAAAATAAAAGTGCGGAAGAAAAATCCCGACATCGGGGTGTCACTAGTCATGAGCATCTACTACAATATGTCTAACAATATAAAGGCTAACTCATCCTGGAAAATAGATAAATACAACTAGAGGAGATAAGAAGGAGAAGAGCAGGAGCTGCGATCGCCAAACAACTACCTTGCTATCTCCAAGAAAATCTGCAACCAGAACACTCAATAACTGCTGCCGTGTCCAGCTACACCTGAATCTGCACACAAGGTGCATGGAGTAATGTGAGTATGCGAACTCAGTAAGTAACTACAATAAATAAAGACTGAGCAGTAGTGACGAGCAATAAAGCATATAACATTCATATCGGTAAATCTCAGTAAATTACCATATGCTTTTAAAATCAGGATTTGAATCAAAACATATCGTTTAACCCAGTTCCAGTAAAAATCATTTAAAGATATTTTTCAATAGTTTTTGAACAGAGGAAAAAAATGCAAAGGTGAGCAAAATGATGAAATCTTAAACAGCCCCTTGGGCAAAACATCACTCATATACAGCCCCTCGGGCAAACCTCACAGTCACTCGTGCCACTCGGGCATACCTCGCAATCACTCTTGCCACTCAGGCATACCTCACAATCACTCATGCCTCCCAGTCACTTAGCACTCGACACTCGGCACTCGCACTCAGTAGGTACCTGTGCTGACTAGGGGTGTGTACAGACTCCGAAGGGGCTCCTTCATCCCAAGCGCTATAATCTGCACGGATAACTCACGTGCTGCACGGACAACTCACGTGCTATAATAATAAAGTATGCTATAGGCGGGCAGCCCCGATCCACACTCATCCTCACAAATTAGGCCCTCGGCCTCAATCAGTCATACAACTCTCAAGCCACTCGGGCATTTATGTAAAACAGGGCATTCGGCCAAAAACATTTGTATGCATCAAAATAGAGTCATAAAATTGAGTTGTGCGGTAAACAAGTATAAACATGACTGAGTATAGGTTTTCAATCGAAAACAATGAGAGGATAATAAGAAAAAGCCCCTAAGGGTCCAAACAGCACTGGTGCAAGGCCCAAACATGGCATTCCACCCAATTTATAGAAATTCTTTCTAAAACATATAAGTATCATATAGTTTCAACAAAGTATGCAACTTTATAGTTGCTACGGGATGGACCAAGTCACAATTCCCAACAGTGCACGCCCACACGCCCGTTACCTAGCATGTGCATCATTAAAAATAGTAGAATGATACAAAATCCGGGGGTTTCATACCCTCAGGACTAGATTTACAATCGTTACTTACCTCAAACCGGTCAAATCTCTACCCCGCAATGCTCTTGCCTCTGGACTCGGCCTCCAGATACTCCAAATCTATTCACAATCACTACAATACCATCAATATACGCTAATGGAATGAATTTCACAAGAAAAGCTACAAAATTAGACCAAAATCCGAAATTGGCTCAAACCCGGCCCTCGGGCCCATGTCTTGAAATCCGATAAAATTCACTAAACTAGAAAGCTCATTCACTCACGAGTCTAACCATACCAAATTCATCAAAATACGACATCGTTTGGTCCTTCAAATCCTTAAACTACTCTCCAAAAATTCCAAGCCCTAACCCCTCATTTTCACTAATTACAATGATTAAATAACGGAAAATCACCATATATACAATTATTAGGGCTCAAGTGACTTACCTCAACGAAACCCCCTTGATTCCCTCTTCTAATCTCTCCCCAAAGCTCCAAAACCGAATAGAAATGGTGAAGAATGCACCAAAATTCGCGAAGTGTGCAATATGTACCCTCTGCCCAAGCTTCTCGCACCTGCGACCATTTACTCGCACCCGCGCGACCGCACCTGCGGTCCAAGGAGCCGCACCTGCACACCTCACCTATCCACCCAGACTCCACATCTGCGGCAAACCCGTCGCACCTGCAAAGGCGCACCTGCGCGTTTCCTCCGCTTCTGCGAAGCCTACCCAACATTTCCCCTTTCCACATATGCCCCCCTAGTTTTGCACCTGCGAGCTTGTAGATGCGACCTCCAACTCGCACCTGTGCATACTGCCAAGACCAGCATTTCCCGCACCTGCACACACCCCACACGCACCAGCGGCCTTGCACCTGCGACTCTTCCTTCCGCAGGTGCGGAAACAGCAGAAGCAGCAGCTCCAGCTGCAAATTCCAACTTCGACAAATCCGTTAACCACCCGGAATCACCCCGAGACCCTCGGGACCTCAACCAAAAATACCATAAAAGTCATATATCAACATACAAACTTAGTCGAACCTTCGAATCACTCAAAACAACATCCAAACACCAAATTACCCTCGTATTCATGCCTAAGAACCTCTAATTTTTCAAATTCGGCAACCGATGCCGAAACCGACCAAACCACATCCGAATGACCTCAAATTTTGCACACACATCAAAAATGGCAATACGGACCTACTCCAACTTTCGAAATTCCATTCCGACCCTGATATCAAATTTTCCACTGCCGACCGAAATTGCCAAATTTCTAATTTCGCCAATTCAAGCCTAATTCTACCACAGACCTCCAAATCACATTCCAGATGCACTCCTAAGTCCAAAATCATCTAATGGAGCTAACAGAACCATCAAAATTCAAATCCGATATCATTTACACATAGGTCAACATCCGGTTGACTTTTCCAACTTAAGTTTTTACTTAAGAGACTAAGTATCTCAATTCACTCTGAAACCACTCCGGTCCCGAACCAACTAACCCGATATAACATAATATAGCTGAATAACACAAAAAGAAGTAGAAATGGGGAAAGCGGGGCTATAACTCTCGAAACGACCGACCAGGTCATTACATCCCCCCTCTTAAACATTCGTTCATCCTCGAACGGGTCTAGAAACATACCTGGAGTCTCGAATAAGCATGGATATCTGCTCCACATCTCCCGCTCGGTCACCCGGGTGGCCTCCTCCACAGGCTTACCTCTCCATTGCACCTTCACTGAAGTTATATCCTTTGACTTCAACCTTCGAACCTGCCGATCTAAAATAATCACCAACTCCATATCATAAGTCATATCACCCTCTAACTGAACCGTGCTGAAATCCAAAACATGGGACGGATCTCTAATATACTTCCGGTGCATGGAAACATGAAACACAGGATGCACACTAGACAAGCTGGGTGGCAAGGCAAGCTTATAAGCCACCTCCCTTATTCTTTGAAGCACCTCAAAAGGCCCAATGAACCGGGGGCTCAACTTGTCCCTCTTCCCAAACCTCATAACACCCATCATGGGTGATACCTTTAGCAAAACCTTCTCCCCGACCATAAAAGACACATCACAGACCTTCCTATCCGGGTAGCTCTTCTGCCTAGACTGCGCCTTGCGAAGCCGCTCCAGAATCAATTTCACATTATCTAATGCGTCCTGGACCAAGTCTGTACCTAAGAGCCTAGCCTCACCCGGCTCAAACCATCCAACCGGAGATCTACACCTCCTCTCATATAAAGCCTCGTACGGATCCATCTGAATACTCGACTGATAATTATTGTTATATACAAACTCCGCGAGTGGCACAAACTGGTCCCATGAACCCCTAAAGTCAATGACACAAGCACCCAACATGTCCTCCAATATCTGAATAGTGCGCTAGGAATGCCCGTTTGTCTGAGGGTGAAAAGCTATGCTCAACTCAACCTGAGTACCCAACTCTCACTGCACGGCCCTCCAAAACTGCGATGTGAACTGAGTACCCCTATCTGAAATGATGGAAACTGGGACACCATGCAGACGAACGATCTCTCAGATGTAAATCTTAGCCAACCGCTCTGAAGAGTAAGTAGTACCAACTGGAATGAAGTATGCGGACTTCGTCAGCCAATCCACAATAACCCAAATAGCATCAAACTTCCTCAAAGTCTGTGGGAGCCCAACTACAAAGTCCATGGTGATCCGCTCCCACTTCCACTCTGGGATCCCTAATCTCTGAAGCAATCCACCCGGTCTTTGATGCTCATACTTAACCTGCTGACAGTTGAGACACCGAGCCACAAACCCAACTATATCCTCTTCATCCGCCTCCACCAATAGTGCTGCCTCAAATCCTAGTACATCTTCACGGCACCCGGATGGATGGAATACTGCGAGTTGTGGGCCTCCTCAAGAATCAACTCTCAAAGCCCATCTACACTAGGCACACATATCCGGCCCTGCATTTTTAGCACGCCATCATATTCAATAGTCATATCCCTAGCATCACCTCTCCGAACCCTATCCTAAAGAACGAGCAAGTGGTGGTCATCATACTAAAGCTCCCTAATATGGTCGTAAAGAGAAGACTTGGAGACCACACAAGCCAATACCCGACTAGGCTCTGAAATATCCAATATGACAAGCTGGCCCACTAAGGCCGGAACATCCAATGCCAAAGGTCTCTCTGCTGCTGGAAGATATGCTAAACTCCCCAAACTCTCTGCCCGGTGACTCAAAGCATCGGCCACCACATTGGGCTTCTCCGGATGGTACAAAATAGTGATATCATAGTCCTTAAGAAACTCCAACCATCTCCACTGACGCAAATTAAGATCCTTCTACTTTAACAGATACTGCAGACTCCAGTGATCAGTATATATCTCACAATGAACCCCATATAAATAATGACGCCAAATCTTCAAGGCATGAATAATGGCTGCTAACTCAAGATCATGGACAAAATAGTTCTTCTCATGGGTCTTCAACTGGCGCGAGACATAGGCAATCACCCTACCCCTGCATCAAAACACAACCAATGCCTATCCTCGAGGCATCACAATACAAGGTGTAAGAACCTAAAGCTGATGGCAGAACTAACACTGGAGTTGTGGTCAAAGCAGTCTTGAGCTTCTAAAAGCTCTCCTCACACTCATCCAACCACCTGAATGGAGCACCCTTTTGGGTTAATCTGGTCAAGGGCAATGCAATAGATGAAAATCCCTCCATAAAGCGATAGTAACCCGCTAAACCAAGAAAGCTCCTAATCTCCGTGGCTGAGGATGGTCTAGGCCAACTCTTCACTACCTCTATCTTCTTCGGATCCACCTGAATACCCTCACTGGACACCACGTGCCCCAAGAATTCTACTGAGCTGAGCCAAACCTCACACTTAGAGAACTTTGCATAAAGCTTCACCTCCCTCAATCTCTGTAATACAATCCTCAAATGCTGAGGATGTCATTAATGAATACAACGACGAATGAGTCCAAATAGGGCTAGAATACATTTTTCAACAAATGCATAAACGCTGCTGGGGCATTGGTCAACCCAAAAGACATCACCAAGAACTCATAATGGCCATATCGTGTCCTGAAAGTTGTCTTAAGAATATCTAAAACCCGAATCTTCAGCTGGTGATAACCGGACCTCAAATCAATCTTGGAGAACACCCTCGCTTCCTGAAGCTGGTCGAATAAATCATCAATACGAGGCAAAGGATACTTGTTCTTGACCGTGACCTTGTTCAACTGCCTGTAATCAATACACATTCTCATGGAACCATCCTTCTTCTTCACAAATAGAACCGGTGCACCCCAAGGTGACACACTAGGACGAATAAACCCCTTATCAAGGAGTTCCTGAAGCTATATTTTCAATTCCTTCAACTCCGCCGGTGCCATACGATACGGTAAAATATAAATGGGCTGAGTGCCCGACATCAAATCAATACCAAAGTCAATATCCCTGTCAGGCGGCATGCCCGGCATGTCTGCAGGAAACACTTCTGGAAAATCACGTACCACCAGAACAGAATCAATGACAGGAGTCTCTGCACTAACATTCCTCACAAAAGCCAAATAAGATAGGCAACCCTTCTCAACCATGCGCTGAGCCTTCAAATATGAAATCACCCCACTTGGTACATAATCTACAGAGACGCTCCAATCAACCCTCGGAATTCCCGGCATAGCCAACATCACCGTCTTAGGGTGACAATCTAGAACAACATGAGATGGAGATAACCAATCCATACCCAATATCACATTAAAGTCAACCATACTGAGCAACAATAGATCCACTCGGGTCTCCAGACCCCCAATAGTTACCACATATGACCGGTATATGTGGTCTATAATACTAGTATCGCCCACAGGAGTAGATACATGTACAGATGAAACTAAAGACTCACAGGGCGAAATACGAGGAAACATAGGAATACGTGGAACCAGGATCAAATAATACTGAGACATCTCGGTGACAAACTGAGACAATACTTGTAATCATAGTATCTAAAGCAATAGCATCTGGTCTGGCAGGGAGAGCATAGAAATAGGCCTGACCACCCTCTGATCTGCCTCCCCCTCTAGGGCGACCCCTAGCTGATTGACCTCCACCCCGAGCTGATTGGGCGGGTGATGAGGTAACTGATGCTATAGTCGGAGGCTGACTCCTCTGCTGAGATAGGCCTCCATGACGACGAGGAAACTGCCTCCACATATGCCCAAGCTCCCCACACTCAAAACAACTCATTAGTGCTGGTGGCGGAAACTGAAGGGAACCCCTAGCACCGGGATAACTGGTAGAAGAACCTGGCATGGAAGAGTCCTGAACAAGTGGAGCACGGGACGAACTTAGAACTGGAAGGGAACTAAGTGATGAGTGACCCTGATGAGAACTGTGAGAACCATTGCCAGATGATGCAGCACGGTGAAATGGTCGAGCTGACTGAGCCTGTCTGAAATGACGACCTCTACCATGCTGGAATTGACCCCCAAAAGGAGCACCGCTGAATCCACCCTGACCACGAGGCCTCTTGGCCTCCTTATCAACTCTCTCTTGACCGCGTACCATCTCAATTTGCCGAGCAATGTCGACAACCTCATCAAAGGTATCACCCGAAACCCGCTCCCTCGTCATGAGAAACTGCAGCTGATAAGTGAGGCCATCAATAAACCTCATGATCCTCTCTCTATCCGTGGGAACCAACCAGATAGCATGACAGGTCAACTCAGAGAATCGCATCTCATATTGTGTCATAGACATATCACCCTGGCAAAGCTGCTCAAACTGTCTACGCAGCTCCTCTCTGCGGGATCAAGGCATGAACTTCTCCAAAAAGACCACGGAGAACTGCTGCCAAGTAAGGGGTGTTGCGCTAACATGCCTACACCTCTCGTATGTCTCCCACCATCTGAGTGCAGCCCCAGAAAACTGAAAGGTAGTGAATGAGACCCCACAATTCTCCAGAATACCAGCAGTACAAAGTATTCTCTGACACCTGTCCAAAAAGTCCTGAGCATCCTCTCTCTGTGTGCCACTGAAAGGTGGTGGCTGGAGTCTCCCAAACCTCTCCAACCTATATTGATCATCCTCAGGCATAGTAGGAACCATATAGTCCTGAGAAATAGCAACCAGCTGGGCTGGTGGTGCCTCCGGTGTCTTAAGTTCCTGAATAACCTGCTCGGGTGTGCGAGTGGCGAGAGTCTGAGTGCCTCCCCTGGCCTAAGAAGTGGTTGAGGCCATCAAAATAGAGACCGCCTGAGCAAGGCCAGTACACACTATTAGAATCTGAGCTAGGGCCTCCTGAAAGCCTGGAATCACAATAGGCACAGGTAGTGCCTGAGCTGGTGCATCAACAACTAGCACCTGGTCCTGATCTGGGACAACCAGTGGATCTGCAGGTACTGCCCCAACTGCTGTACGGGCTGCACCTCTGCCCCTACCACAGCCTCTACCGCGACCTCGGCCTCTCGCAGCCCTGGCTGGTGGTACTGGTGATTGGCCCTCCTGACCGGTAGCACGAGTCCTCACCATCTGTGAGAGGATGAAACAATATATGTTTAGCTACTAGAATCAACAGATTCGAACGACAAGAATTCAAGAATGTGGAGTTTTCTAAAGGTTCCACAGCCTCTCGAAGATAAGTACAGACGTCTCTGTACCGATCCACAAGACTCTACTAAACCCGCTCATAACTCGTGAGACCTATGTAACCTAGGCTCTGATACCAATCTCTCACAACCCAAACTAATCCCCATCGTGATGGCGCCTATCGTGGAACTAGGCAAACCGACTCATTTCCAAAACAAACCGATGTTTTCATTTCAAAGATAATTTCAATGTTATTTAACATAAAAACCTTCGTAAAGGATTTCAAATCAAAATACAAGTGCGGAAGGAAAAGCCCGACATCGGGGTGTCACTAGTCATGAGCATCTACTACAATCTGTCTAAAAATATCAAGGCTAACTCAGCCTGGAAAATAGCTAAATACAACTAGAGGAAGATAAGAGGGAGAAGAGCAGGGGCTACGATCGCCAAATAGCTACCTTACTATCTCCAAACAAATCTGCAACCAGAACACTCAATAACCGCTACCCAGTCCAGCTACACCTGAATTTGCACACAAGGTGCAGGGAGTAACGTGAGTAGTAGTGACGAGCAATAAAGCATATAACATTCATATAGGAAAATCTCAGTAAAATACCACATGCTTTTAAAATCAGGTTTTGAATCAAAACATCTCGTTTAACCTAGTTCCAGTAAATAGCATTTAAATATATTTTTCAACAGTTTTCGAACAGAGGAAAAAATGCAAAGGTGAGAAAAATGATGAAATCTTAAACAGCCCCTCAGGCAAAACATCACTCATATACAGCCCCTCGGGCAAACCTCACAGTCACTCGTGCTACTCGGGCATACCTCGCAATCACTCTTGCCACTCGGGCATACCTCATAATCACTCATGCCTCCCAGTCACTCAGCACTCGGTACTCGCACTCAGTAGGTACCTGTGCTCACTGGGGGTGTGTACAGACTCCGGAGGGGCTCCTTCAGCCCAAGCGCTATAATCTGCATGGACAACTCACATGCTGCATAGACAACTCACGTGCTGCACGGACAACTCACGTGCTATAATAATAAATTATGCTGCAAGCGGGCAGCCCCGATCCACACTCATCCTCACAAATCAGGCCATCGGCCTCACTCAGTCATAAACCTTTCAAGCCACTCGGACATTTCAGTAAAACAGGGCATTCGGCCCAAAACATTTATATGCATCAAAGTAGAGTCACAAAACTGAGTTGTGCGGTAAACAAGTATAAACATGACTGAGTATAGGTTTTCAATCGAAAACAATGAGAGGATAGTAAGAAAAAGCCCCTAAGGATCCAAACAACACTGGTGCAAGGCCTAAATATGGCATTCCACCCAATTTATAGAAATTCTTTTTAAAACATATAAGTATCATATAGTTTCAACGAAGTATGCAACTTTACAGTTGCTACGGGACGGACCAAGTCACAATTTCCAATAGTGCACGCCCACACGCCCGTTACCTAGAATGTGCATCACTAAAAATAGTAGAATGATACAAAATCCGGGGGTTTCATACCCTCAGGACTAGATTTACAATCGTTACTTACCTCAAACCGGTCAAATCTCTACCTCGCAATGCTCTTGCCTCTGAACTCGGCCTCCAAATGCTCCAAATCTATTCACAATCACTACAATACCATCAATATACGCTAATGGAATGAATTCCACAAGAAAAGCTACAAAAGTAGACAAAAACCCGAAATTGGCTCAAACCCAGCCCTCGGGCCCACGTCTTGAAATCCGACAATATTCACAAAACTAGAAAGCTCATTCACTCACAAGTCTAACCATATCAAATTCATCAGAATCCGACATCATTTGGTCCTTCAAACCCTTAAATTACTCTCCAACATTTCCAAGCCCTAACCCCTCATTTTCACTAATTACAATGATTAAACAGCGGAAAATCACCATATATACATGTATTAGGGCTCAAGTAACTTACCTCAACGAAACCCCCTTGATTCCCTCTTCAAATCTCTCCCAAAAGCTCCAAAACTGAATAGAAATGGTGAAGAATGCACCAAATTTCGCGAAGTGTGCAATATGTACCCTCTGCACTTCACAGCCTTATGCTCTACCAGGCTTCAGTACATTGGCCATAACTTTCTCTACAGATGTCCGAATTATGATTTCTTTACCTTTTGGAAAGCTAGACACGAAGGGCTATAACTTATGTTTTTTAATCCTCTCCAAATTACTTGTAGATCAAAAGATATAAGTTTCCGAAGTCGGACAAGAAAACCTGCGAAAATCACCAGAAGTGCGGCCGCAGACAAAATTATGTGGTCCGCACATTTTCGTCTGCTGCAACACTTTTTCATTTGCTATAGCACTCAAAAATGTGCCTCAACACATGGAATTGTGCGGTCCGCACCTCCAATGTTCCAAAACAACATCAGAGTGCTAAAATGCCCTGACTCGCTCAAAACTCACCTCGAAATACATCCGAGCCACTCGGGATCCCGTTCAAATATACCAACAGGTTCCATAATATAACACAGACCTACTCGAGGCCTCAAATCATATCAAACAACATCAAAATGAAGAATCGCACTCAAATCAAAAACCATGAACTTTGAACTTTCAAATTCTACATCTTGTGCCGAAACACATCAAATCAATCCGGAATGACTTCAAATTTTGCACTCTAGTCATAAATGATATAACGAAGCTATTAAAATTTCTAGAATCGAAATCCGACCACGTTATAAAAAATGCAACCTTCGGTCGGACTTTTCAAAAAATCTTATGTTTTCCAATTTTCGCAAAGAATTGTTGAATTGTACTACGGATTTCCAAATCTATATCCGAATATACCCTGAAGTCCGAAATCATCATACGAATCTATTGCCATTATCGAAATTCCATTCTGGGGTTGTTTGTTCAAAAGTCAACTCTGTGGTCAACTCTTTCCATTTAAGCTTCTAAATAAGAACTGTTCTTTTAATTTAATTCTGAATCTTTCGAAAATCAAACTCGACCACACCCGCGGATCATATTACATATTACGAAGCTGCTTGAGACCTTAAGTCATTGAACGGGATGTAAATTCTTAAATCGACAAGTCGGGTCATCACAACAAGGAACTTACCTCAGTGATTACTCAGAAATCTCTCTTAAAATCCACAAAATCCGAGCTCAAAAATGATGAAAATGGTGAAAATTCTCGTAGTCTTCTATTTATAGGTTCTGCCCAGACTTCTCGCACATGCGGCTCCATTTCCGCATCTGTGGGCAAAGCCCCGCTTCAGCGGAAAATCACTAAAACATAGCCTCCGCTTCTGCGATCAACTGACCACATCTGCGCTCTTTGCGGGTGCGGGAACTACATTGCACCTGCGGTCCAAACTCGCACTTGCGCCCCTAAATCCGCTTCTGCGACCATCACAGGTGTGGGAATGCCATCGCACCTGCGCCCTCTACCCAGATCCTCCTTAGCCACATCTGCGGCTCCTCCTTCGCTTCTACTGGCTCGCACCTGCGGTTCCCACTCCGCAGGTGCGGTTACATGAGTAGCAGTAGCTTCAGCTGCAATTCCTCAACTCCCATCAAGCCGTTAACCACCCGAAATCACCCCTGAGGCCTCTGGGACCTCAACCAATTATACCAACGAGTCCTATAACCCGATACGAACTTAGTCGAACCTTCAAATCCCTCAAAACAACATCAAAACTCCAAATTACACCTATATTCAAGCCTAAAGAACTTCTAAACTTTCGAATTCCACAACGGCACCGAAACCTACTAAACCACGTCCGATTGACCTCAGATGTTACACACAAGTCAAAAATGACACCACAAACCTATTTCAACTTCCAGATATCAAAAATTCCACTGCAGGTAAAAATCGCCAAAAATTTCAACTTTCGCCAATTCAAGCCTAATTTTACTACCGACCTCCATATCTCATTTTGAACATGATCTTAAGTCCAAAATTACCTAACGGGGCTAACGGAACTATAAAAATTCAAATCTGAGGTCGTTTTCCTACAAGTCGACATCTGTATGACTTTTCCAACTTAAGCTTCCAATTAAGAGACTAAGTTTATCAATTCACTCCAAAACCACCCTGGACCCGAACCAACCAACCTGGTAAGACATAATATAATTGTAAAGCACAAAAGAAGTAGAAATGGGAAAAATGAGGCTATAACTCTTTAAACGACCGGTCGGGTCGTTACAGCTGTGGAGACTTAACCTGTCGTCACGTTCGCATGCCTTAGAGTCACCTTCTGATATTTTCCTGAACTGTTGATTCTATTCTGGAACAGTTGTATTTAAAGATTTTCTAGTAAACTCTGTAGAGCTTGTGATTTGTACTACCGGTTTTGGAAATTGTATTATATTTCTACTTCATATTTATTCTAGATATTTGGTTGATTTATTATCATTTCAACTGAACTTTTAAAAATGGCTAAGATTTATTCTAATATTGGCTTGCCTAGCAAGTGAAATGTTAGGCGCTATCACGGCCCCGAAGGTGGGAATATCGGGTCGTGACAGCTATATTCGATTAAATCTTACTATAACACATTTTAAAATAAAGTGTATAGTTCTATAAGATGTAGTGTTATATATATAGTATATTTAAGTTTTAGCAGCAACAACATATGAATATAGCATTATATTAATATAGCATATGTTAATATAGCATTAATATATATACATATATTGTTGTTGCTGCAACTTAAGTATTAATATAGCACTACATCTTATAGATAATATGCACTTTGTTCTTAAATGTGTTATAGTAAATTTTAATCGAATATAGCTTATATATATACTATATACTTTGTTTTTAAATGTGTTATAATAAGATTTAATCGAATATAGCTTATATATATATATATATATATATATCGAATATAGCTTATATATACTATACTATACTATACTATATATACATCTTATACATAGTTCTATAAGATGTAGTGTTATTTAATACTTAAGTTATAGCAACAACAACATATGTATACATATTAATGCTATATTAACATATGTTATATTAATATATGCTATATTCATATGTTGTTGTTGCTAAAACTTAAATATTAATATATATAGCACTACATCTTATAGAACTATATACTTTATTTTTAAATATGTTATAGTAAGATTTAATCATATATATATATATATATATATATATATATATATATATATATGTACTACCAGTTCTTGGGGGATGTATAAGATTAAGATCTTTATTTAGTTAAATTGCTTTAATAATTGTTATTGGAATTGGATAATTAAAAGTTGGCTTACCTTGCGGGTTGGGTTAGGTGCCATCACGACTAGTTCGATTTTTAGTCGTGACAATATATTTAAATACATAGTCTGTTTGAATAATACATCAACATAGCTTTTATAAATCTAAGTCTACCCTGAACAAGAGGCAGCTACAACAGGAACGCATGTACATCTTCAAATCCCGCAACCATCGAGCGCAGCAACAACAATAGCCAACATATGCACGCAATGTGCAAAAGTGTAGTATCAGTACAACCGACCCCATGTACGGAGTAAGTAATACACCTAGCCTTAGGTTGAAAGTAGTGACGAGCTTCTACCATGGTCGGGTCCAAAACCACTAGTCCACAACAGTCCATAACAACATAAACTAAATAATACCATAAGTAACTCAGAGATAAAATGCTCAGCCAAATCATGATTTCAAAAAACAATAATAGTTCCTTTCAAATACATCAATGATAACCCAAATCATTTGCCGAAGTTGTCAACATATGAATAAGTTTGAACACAATAATTCCTCCCAAAAATCTTTTCAATAATAAATGAGATGTTTCATGTTCTTTTCAGATAACCCGTGTAAAATAAATACATAACTTTGCCCATCTGTCAAAATGTGTGAGAAATCATGAATGATATGATGTTGCACAACATGAGGAAAATACATCTCTATGCATGTATGTCATGTGTGCATACCAATGCGATGCAACTCAGTGATAAAATCATAAACAACCCCTCGGGCTTACCTCACAATCACTCGTAAACAGCCGCACGGGTATACCTCACAATCACTCGTAATCAGCCCCTCGGGCATACCTCACAATCACTCATAAACAGCCTATTGGGCATACCTCACAATCACTCATGCCTCCCAGTCACTCATCTCTCGGCACTCGCACTCAGTAGGTACCTGCGCTCACTAGGGTGTGTACAGACTCCGGAGGGGCTCCTTCAGCCCAAGCGCTATAATCTGCTCGGACAACTCACGTGCTATAATAATAAAGTATATAAAGCATGCTGGAGGCGGGCAGCCCCGATCCACATAATAATCCTCACAATCAGGCCCTCGGCCTCACTCAGTAATCAATCTCTCCAGTCTCTCCGGCTAACAATGTCATGAAAATATCCCAAAATAATGATATGATGTATCAATAAATAACAACAGAGACTGGATATGATATGCAATGAAATGAATATGACTGAGTATGAATTTTCAATTTAAAATAAATAATTCACAGCAATATGACCTCTGTGGGTCCCAATAATTCTGACACATAGCCTCAACATGATTTTTAATATACTTTTCAGCTCAATATCTGTAACTCATAAAACTGCATTTTAAATGCCAAGATCATTTAACTACAAGATTCCACAGAAACAATTATGTCACAATTTCTATAGTGAACGCCCACACGCCCGTCACCTAGCATGTGCGTCACCTCCAAACAATTCACATAATGCATATATTCAGGGTCCATACCCTCAGCCCCAAGATTAGAAGAGTTACTTACCTCGAACAAGCCAAATCCAATGTCGAGCAAGCTAAGCAATGCTGCAGAAATTCCATTCTGCGCGTATCAACTTCCAAACGGCTCGAATCTATTCAAAATTAATTTAATTCAGCTCACAAAAATTATAGGAATTAATTCCATATCAAATTACTAATATTTTCCAAATATCTAAAATTATGCCCCAAAATTACTCAAATCCGACCACAACTCGACCTTCAAATCCTCAATTAAACTCTATGAAATATTCCACTATTCTTAACCCAAAACACTAATTCGTTGATAAAAACAATAATAGATTCGTGTAATTTAACCAAAAATGAGTTAGAATCATTACGCCAATCCATATGGTGAAAATCGCCTCAAACATCGCTTCAATCCGAGCTCCATAGCTCCAAATGTGTTAAAATGGCTGAAACCTCAAAATATATCTTATGTCTGGGCATTTACTCTGCGCGATCGCGAAGCACAAAAATTTTCAGCCCCAAAATTGCTCTTCGCAATTGCGGAAAGCCAAGTGATCGTGAAGAACAAACTCCCCCAACTCTTCCAGACAGCCTCTAGTATATTGGTCATAACCTTTTGTACAAAACTCCACATTGCAAAAATGGTTTAACTTTCTGAAAACTAGACACCAAGGGCTACAACTCTCATTTGTTGCATATCTCCAATTTCTTATATATTTCTATATATACGCTTCCAAAGTCAGCCCTATGCAACAGAGATTTCCAAACTCTTCCCAGATAGCCTATAGTTTATCCACCATAACTCTTTGTACACAACTCCAAAAGACAAATGGTTTACATTTCAGAAAACTAGACATCAAGGGCTACAACTTTAATTTTTGGATCATCTCCAAATTCTTTATAGATAGCGAGATATATGCTTCCAAAATCAAGTCAGTGTAGCAGAGATTTTGGTCTACGCGATCACAGAAGAGCTTCCGCGATCGCGATTCACAAGGTTCCAAACTGTTGTTTGCTCTTCGTGAATGCAACCGAATGTTCGCGATCGTGATGCACACCTCAGTAGGCAGAAAACAACAACTAAGAATGGCCTAGAAATGATCAGAGACCACCCCGAAACTCACCCGAGCGCCTCGGGACCTCAATCAAATATACCAACAAGTCCTAAAACATCATACGAACTTAGTCGAAGCCTCAAATCACATCAAACAACGCTAAAACTACGAATCGCACCTCAATTCAAGCCTAATGAACTTTGAACTTTCAAATTCTATATCTTTTGCCGAAATACATCAAATCAATCCGGAATGACTTCAAATTTTGCACACAAGTCACAAATGACATAATGAAGCTATTCCAATTTTCAGAATCGGATTCCGACCTCGATATCAAAAAGTCAACCCCCCAGTCAAACTTCCCAAAAATTTAACTTTCGGCATTTCAAGCCTAATTCTACTACAGACCTTCAAATAATTTTCAGACATGCTCCTAAGTCCAAAATCACCATACAGAGCTATTGGAATCATCAGAATTAAATTCTGAGGTCGTTTACACATAAGTCGACATCCGATCACTATTTTAACTTAAGCTTTAAACCTTGGAACTAAGTGTTCCAATTCATTCCAAAACCTCACCGGACCCGAACCAATTGCCCCGACAAGCCACACAATAACTGTAAAGACCAATTTGAGCAGTAAATGGGGAAACGGGGTTGTAATACTCAAAACGACGGGTCAGGTCGTTACATTCTCCCCCACTTAAACATACGTTCATCTTCGAACGTGCCAAGAGTTGTTTCCAAATCATCAAATCACTGTTCCATCTTACCACACACGTACTCGGGGGTGAACCCACGTCACCCTATTCCATATGATCTTGACAACACAATACAACTAAAATCATTGATTTAACTTTAAATAAAACTTGGAATTTAATTTCCAACCTTTAGAATTTCTTTCAAGACACGAATCTTACATTTACACCCTGTACGAGTTTGAACAAGCTGTATCAAGCCATAACCATAACCATAACCACGGACATAATCACCTAACATATTACACAACTCGCATGCTCATAGCACCATTCCTGACCACAGTGACTACTCCAAAACCAACCAAATACTAGTATTAAACCCATATCGAACCAAACCTCATCCCAAAACCTTCGTACAATGTTGATAATAAAAGAAATATGCAAAATTTCATGACCACTTACCAGATCAACAAGTCACGGAGCTCTCTCGCCCCAACCAAAACCATAATCACTTTCTGAGCCGACTCTTAATATTATACTCCCGAATATACCGAAATAAAATCTGATACTACCCATTCTAGGTCCCATGACCTTATATTACTAAACACAACTGTTCCATAGACATGCCGCACTAATATAATTCAGAGCCACATCCCGTGCCATCTGTGCACCAATATGCAGCAATTCAAAAATACCCAGTCATGGAAAATGACTCAAATGAGAGAACTGCCCCGCTAGATTAACAAGTACCGCCACAAAGAAATGCTGAAAATTCATCATACACCGTAGAACCATCACCTGATTCTAACACAAGGTTCATACCTTTACATAACTCCGTTGCAATGCGTGACCCCATCCAAACGCTGGTCCATAATATGTACCTCGAGCCACCCCACTCAAAATCAATAACCAGAGAGGCAAATGACAAAAAACAAATACCACACAAAACCTGAAAGAACATAACCATTACGCAATCGATCATGCAATACCCAAATACTCATCACGCTCAAATTCTGCTATAAAGCTCAAATAGAACCGCACCATTTGTACACATAACCAATGAATCACAACTCCTCGTAGCATAAAGGAGTAACTCATAGATTATTTCAGAACACGAATAAGTTCAACATCAACCGAATGACACATCCCTCAATAATAGCAGTATGGAGCCAACCATTCCGGCTCAGTGTAGAATATATATCTTAATTGGGCCTACCAATGGACCCCCAAATCAACTCTGGTCACCCACACTAGATAAATAACCCTCCAAAAATTCGCCGCTACTAATTCATAATACATCCTATCATCTGACTAGCTTCTGCCACGACTTCACAGTCCGCAACCATGTACAATCTGCTCTTGAAACTCCCAAATTCCAAATTCATAGGACACATGCATCACCATATTTGATTCCATCTCCACCTCATGAATGCCTATCACCTCTCTCATACACGGTCATCCCACGAGAAATACTTTAAAAGTTCTTCCGTGCCACTTGGCAAAATTTGAATATCAGCAGTCTATCAACCATGTGAATACCGCAATACTAATTAAACATCTATAAGTCAAAATACAATGCGCCTTCTAAAATACGCACCCTTCTCATACACCTAGTAGTAATCGTATTCATCTAGTCATTTGGAACTGCCTATGTTGTCTAAGAATTCATGACCATTCTGCCCAAACTTTGTTACCTTCCTTCAAGACTTAACTGCCACCTTGTACATGTAAATCTAACTTCCGCATAACACATAACATTTATCTTGCCATCATGTGAAAAGCACAAGAATCTCATTATCAACTCTGGTCACCAGCAAATTACATATCCAGTTAGTTAGAAACCTTTATTTTAATTCATTCCAAGAGGAAATCACAATACACAACACGTTTCTCACACCAGTAGAAAGTATCTAGTTCCAACCATGGTAGAAACCATCAAGAACACTTTGAAATCCATCTTCACATAACCAAGCTATTAAAACTATATTCCTCTAACTCGACCAAACAACGTAGGTCACCAAACCCAAGAATATTACCACCAAAATATCTGTAGAGTCTCACTACATCATAATTACCCATATAAATACCACAACCGAAACACCCACTCTGAAAATATCTTATTTGAGTCTAAGGCCGTTTTATTCACCTTCTTGATACCAAAATATAAAATCCATAATGATATACAAAAATGCCACAAGTCTCGACACCATCCAACTTAAATCTCAGATTTTAGCTGCAAACGAATCCGCCAAAAATTCTCAATTGTTACATATAAATCTCGAATCCATTAGAACTTTCTCGAGAATCACCCCCTTTGTTCAAATCCACATTACACCGCCCAAATAGGCCAAAAGACACGTTCCCCATTAGCACAACAACTTTCAAAGAAGTAACTCTACTTTAATACCACCTATCAAATTCATACTCTGTGCGCACTACATCATTCACAAATAATAACTCACTCATCCCACGATTTTCATATACTCATAAGTGCAATATATCCCGTATCCAGGAATTTCCTTATTCGAGCCGTCATTGATCTCAACTTTTGCAAGTCATAACTAACCTACCAGTATGCCTCAGCCCAAAACTAAACCTTCACATATAATGATGAAATTTAATTATCAATAGTAGGCTCCCCCACTTGGCTCAAAGCCATAGATTAAAACATTCCATAACTCACAATACCAATACTTCTATTACTGTCATAATGCCACAGTCAGTTCAACAAAACTTCTTCACAAACTCATGCAACGCCAACCATAAAAATACCCCAAATCATCCGCTAAGCTCGCAATCATTCTCTTGACACTCAAGTTAACTTTCTCAGCCAGATTCAAATTCAAATCTCCACAAATATGCCCCACTGGCAGAAAAGAAACCCTCCACTCATATTACAAGGAAGACACCTACGTAGATTACTCTCCAGGAGATAACCCACCTCCCTAGCCTCCAATTGGCATCTTGTTATATCTTTTCGCAGCCACAATTTGTACGCAATCACTAAATCTTTCTGAGTCCAAACTCATTAACTAGACATAAGAGTTTAATCTGTCCTAAAATTTAAACACGTGAAAGATCTTTCAAAACATTCACATTCAAGATTGTACGTCACATCAAAATGAAGTCAAGCACCCAATGGCCTTTCCTTTACATTTCACAGAAACACTTCTAGTCAAATTCAAATCGTCTTAACACATCCCGCAGTTACATCGTACTCATCACAAGGCCATCCCACCACTCATCGAGCCACAAATTCCACTCGTAGGGACATTAACAGACATACGAGTTCAAATGAACAAGTTCTCACAATAGAAACTACCGAGTCTAAGCTGCGTTCTAACCCCGGCCTCAAGTCCTCCAGACTGGCCCATCACCAAAACACATAATACTCATCTCGAACTTCGTTCATGGAATCACAATCTGGTGATGCACAACTGATACCGAGCGCTCATATGTGCATACGAATACGTGGAAGGAATTCAAAGAGTTATGTCCCAAGCTAAATTAATCCCGCACGATAAGGAAATAAAAATGGGAAGTATATATCCTAAATGCCCTGTAGCCTCTCGAAGATAAGTATGGACGTCATCATACCGATCCGCAAGACTCTACTAGACACTTCCTCATGACTTGTAGAGCCTATGAACCTAGAGCTCTGATACCACCTTGTCACGACCCAAAATCCAACTAGTCGTGATAGCACCTAATCCAACCCGCTAGGTAAGCCTACTTTCAATTATCTAATTCTAAAAATAATTATTAAAGCAATTTAAGTGAATAAAGATCTTAATCTTATATATCCCCCAAGAATCGGTCGTATAAATCATGAGCTTCTATGAATAGAGTATACAAAGCGAAAATGAAATAAATACATAGTCTGTTTGTATAATACATAAACAGAGTTTTTATAAATCTAAGGCTACCCTAAACAAGAGGCAGCTATAACAGGAACGCAGGTACATCTTCAAATCCCGCAACCATCGAGCACAGCAATAACAACAGCCAACATCTGCACACAATGTGCAGAAGTGTAGTATCAGTACAACCGACCCCATGTACTAAGAAAGTAACAAACCTAGCCTTAGGTTAAAACTAGTGACGAGCTTCTACCAAGGTCGGGTCCAAAACCACTAGTCCACAACAGTCCATAACAACATAAACTAAATAATACCATAAGTAACTCAAAGATAAAATGCTCAGCCAAATCATGATTTCAAAAAACAAATAATAGTTCCTTTCAAATACATCAGTGATAACCCAAATCGTTTGTCGAAGTTGTCAAAATATGAATAAGTATGAAAACAATAATTTCTCCCAAAAATCTTTTCAATAATAAATGAGATATTTCATTTTCTTTTCAGATTACCCGTGTAAAACAAATACATTAATATGCCCATCTGTCAAAATGTGTGAGAAATAATGAATGATGTGATGTTGTACAGCATGAGAAAAATACATCTCTATGCCTGTATGTCATGTGTGCATACCAATGCGATGCAACTCAGTGATAAAATCATAAACAACCCCTCGGGCTTACCTCACAATCACTCGTAAGCAGCCCCTCGGGCATACCTCACAATCACTCGTAAACAACCCCTCGGGCATACCTCACAATCACTCATAAATAGCCCATCGGGCATACCTCACAATCAATCATGCCTCCCAGTCACTTATCTCTCGACACGCGCACTCAGTAGGTACCTGCGCTCACTAGGGAGTGTACAGACTCCGGAGGGGCTCCTTCAGCCCAAGCGCTATAATTTACACGGACAACTCACGTACTACACGGACAACTCACGTGCTATAATAATAAAGTATATAAAGCATGTTGCAGGCGGGCAGCCTCGATCCACATAATAATCCTCACAATCAGGCCCTCGGCCTCACTCAGTCATCAATCTCTCTAGATTCTCGGGCTCACAATATCATGAAAATAGCCTAAAATGATGATAGGATGTATCAATAAATAATAACAGAGACTGAGATATGATATGCAATGAAATGAATATGACTGAGTATATATTTTCAATTTAAAACAAATAATTCACAGTAATATGACCTTTGTGGGTCCCAATAATATTGGCACATAACCTCAACATAATTTTTAATATGCTTTTTAGCTCAATATCTTTAACTCAAAAAACTACATGGAAAATGCCAAGATCATTTAACTACAAGATTCCTATAAATAATTATGTCACAATTTCTATAGTGTACGCCCACACGCCCGTCACCTAGCATGTGCGTCACCTCCCAACAATTCACATAATACATATATTCAGTGTTCATATCCTCAGCCCCAAGATTAGAAGAGTTACTTACTTCGAACAAGCCAATTCCAATGTCGAGCAAGCTAAGCAATGTTCCCGAAATGCCATTCTACGCATATCAACTTCAAAACGGCTCGAATCTAGTCACAATTAATTAGATTCAGCTCACAACAATTATTGAAATTAATTCCATATCAAATTACTAATATTTTCAAAAAATTACCCGTGGGATCCACGTCTCGGAATCCGATAAAACTCACAAAATCCGACCCCCCCCCCC
>AWOL01S0030477.1:0-15000 GCA_000715115.1 Nicotiana otophora
TCTAACAGGCTTGCTCGGTCGGGTTCACTCGGTTGAGCGTCAGTCGCTCTCCTCAGTTTTGAGGCGTGACAACGGGGTTCTGTCCTGACCTTTATGACAATTATGCATTCTTAGAGGCTTGTAGACAGATGTCATGTACGTAAAAGATTACATGGTCTTGTCGGCCTATGTTCAGTGTATAAGTGGTTATTTTAGTCTTAGAGGCCCATATGTCTTATGTATAAGTTGGTATTACATGTTGTATTTTACTTATCTCACGACAGCCTCTCTGGTTCAGTTATCTATGATAGTATGATACGAAAAGATATGTTATGTTGGTACTCGGTTGAGTAAGATACCAGGTACCCATCGCGGCCCATTATTTTGGATCGTGACAAAAGTGGTATCAGAGCAGTTCTGTCCTAGGGAGTCTAGAAGCCGTGTCTAGAAGAGTCTTGTTTATGGGTGTGTTGTGCACCACACTTATAAGCAGGAGGCTACAGGGCATTTAGGACTGTCACTCTTTCATTTTACTCTAGATCGTGTGGTAGAGCTCAGTTATAAGAACTCAATTTCCTAAACTCTATCTTACTCATAATACGATGATGCCTCTATCCAGAAAGATGGTTGGTAAGAGATATAGCCGTGGAAGAGTTGAGTTAGAGGAACTCAATTTTTCCATCATACTTATGATGGATAAATATGAGTTATTCAATAGATCATGTGTGTACTAAGATGTGCAAGCTTCTTGATAAGGATCCCTAAGGCATGAATGTCTATCCACTCTTACGGTAAAAAGAAATAAGAGAATCAATCGGAGTAGACACAAGTTTCAGCAAGTAAAAGAAGCAAGATGAAAAAGGGTATGAGCTACCCAGAGAAATATAAGCATTTTGAGTTACCTTCAACAATAACAGAGGTATGTACAACTGGACACACCCATCTCATTTATGCCCTATGGGGGCTAATAGAATTAGTATAAGAGAAGGCAGGATGTCAGGGTCTAGCTGGGGTTAGGGTAACCCAAAATGGTGGATGGATTGTTAGCATTAGCTGACATTTCCGAAGGATATTGCAAATGTGCTAATAGATCTCCTTGTAAGACACGCAGAGGGTGCACTCTAAAATAGTACATCTAGATATGAATAATACAAAGACAGGCACTGGAAGCCTTGAAAGGATAAATATTACCTTAGTGTAGCTCCTGTCCCTAGTAGAGAGAGAGTGTTAGGCAACCCGAAGAGCCAGTAGATGGAGCAAGGGAAGCTAAAAGCAAAAGAATGTCTTGTTGAAATTTTCAGAATAAAATGATAGACATAAATATTAGTAGGGAAATAAGGAGAGAGTTAATGAAGCATTATGAGTAAGATGTGATACATGGATGACAACAGTAGACCAAAAAGATGACAGTATTACAGAGTCTATAGTCAAGTGAAGGAAAAGACGAGAGGTGACAGGTCTTGAGACAACAAAAGAGTATAGGTCATAAATTCATATCCTCATTTCGAGAAATAAGTTCATGAGTCCAACGTGATTACCAAAAGGAAAAGATAGACCCTAGAGTAATAAGAAATCAGCATGGACTAATGAACAAGAAAAGCTAAACATAAATTAGGGATTGAGTGATTTGATAATAGTCGGCATTATGAGAATTTCAAATTTGCGTCCCGGCGATAATGGAATGGACGAAAGAAGAATACCCTTTAAAGGTCATTCAGGAAGACGCTTCACTAAAGCAAGCAAGGTGAGTAAAGTTAATCTTAAGGGATTGTAAGTGCCAGTTACACTAAGTGTCACCCTCGCAAGTAAGGAATTTCGTTATCCTTGGTACAGAAGGATTACCGCGAGGCGAGTAAGGATCATCCATGATGTGAAAAATGCCAAAGATGAGAAGGTAAAACATCTATACGTAGATCATCGTAGCACTAAATCTTAGTGCTCCCCTAAAGGGGGAATATGGAGTTACGTGGCATTAAGCCAGAATTAAGTAATTCTAGTAACTATGGAATGGTAAAGGAAGAGTGCGACAAAACTGAAAAGGGGATGAGATTGCACTTATTCAAATCCTACAGATGTGCTACAATTCCAGAATATTATGCAAGCACGACGTCAAGGAGAGGAAGTAAGGGTTCCTTCCCGAGATATTATTGATAGATAAGGAGCACGTGCGAGACGTAAGTTAAGATAAAGGGGATAACCCAAGAAGATTACGCAGAATATAGATATGAGAATGGACCAACGAATAATAAGCAGTTGATTCAGGAAGAGTCTAGTTATGGCTAGACAAGAGGATACAAATAAATCAACAGATTGTGCAAGATAAATGTATTGAATCCCAGCATAGGGAATTCAGTCTCGCAGATACGAGATCACAATTGTTGAAAAGGAAAAACAATTCAGATAGGAGTTAGGGTAATTAAAGGTACTATATGAGTGTTACGAAAAAAGAAAGACTACCACTGGGAAGACAGTCAAAAATATCAGTTCAGGAGAAACCCTACAAGCACAAGGGCGTGGAGGTAAGTAACTACAGATAATTATAGGCTAGGAAGGACATCAAAAATTCCATCGGGTATACGATGTGATAAACTCTCAGCTTTATAGGAGTCAGAGGGTCTTCCCTAAGTACTATAATGAAAGACTAGCTGAGGGAATAAGGAAGAGAGCTTCAACCTAAGCACAGTGACTTAAAAAGGAAATGGTCTTGTAACAACAGTCTCACTACAAAATTGTATGCACTCCAAAAGAACTTGGCACCTACCGTGGCTAATGAACGGGAAGTAAAATCAAAAGTAATATTCGAGATCATATGAGTTGCAAGAAAACTATGACACGTGTGGAAACTAAGATAAGCTAAGTATGCACGCAACAAGGGGGCAGAAAGACCAGAAAAAGTAATCGCTTACGTTTAAAGAAAGTTGAGAAAGAACGAAAGGAATTATTCGATCAGTGATCCAGAGTTAGTTACATTATGAACGCACTTAAGAGTTCGGAGTATTATCCATGCATCATATATGCTGACAATCATACAACCGTAGAAGATTCCGGTATAAGTTAAAAGAAAGAATTGACCCCAGGTCATAGACAAGTGATTGAATTATTAGAAGATTGTATCATGGATATTCCATAGCGTCCATGAAGGGCTAAAGTAATAACTAATACCAAGAGCCACAGATTGGAAGACAGCTTAATCTTAAATAAAGGTTGGTCGGAGGGAAGAGGAAACTAAAGAATTACATCAACTAAGTAAATCAGGAGTCTGATTATTGGACCCAGAAAATTATAGACATTATGATTGAGAACATTGCAGGATCACTCTTAAATATAAGAGAGATAGTACAACAACAAGATTCTATAACTACTCTACGATAAAGCCAGTAAGAAGAGTACCAGCCTTATAAGAAGTCATCATGAAGCTCTCACCAGATTATGTATGCACCAGAGGTGAAAGTATTATAATAGAGCTTCAACTTGTGGATGTGAATTATACCTGGGTTAAAGCAAGGTTGTGAAAGAGATAGAAGACGTGATGCGAGATTTTAAGGTAAGTAAGGTAAAGGTGAACAACGTATGAGATATTCAAATACAGAATGTTACGAATAATCCATACTACAAATAGAGGGTTAGAAGCGCTGGGATTCAGTATCCAGGAATGGTAGCAGCGTCGTCAGTGGCATATCTCCTAACTTATGGTTTCTAAGTATCGAGAGGTCTAATTAAGAGAGTAAAGAAGAGTGAGAGAAGATGTGATATCTCACTTGATGTTCCAGGATAACATAAGGAATCTATGTTGCAAGCAAGTTGAAGGAAGGTTACGAGTAGTATAAATAGATACGTATAGGTCGTAAGCTAAAGTATAGTAAAGCGACAAGGTTTTAGGAAGGCGGGAGTAAGGATAAAAAAGGGCGAGTGGGAAGGAGACGAGAATGGATAAGTCCTCAGGATTAAGCCCGTGAAAAAAAGGGAGCTAATGGTCTCTCTAATTATAGAAAGCTTAGTGTAGCCCGAGTGAACTCAAAGGAGTCTAAGACTAGTAGCATGTAGAAGAGATGGAATGCTGCCCTGGTAGTAGAATGAGGGTGTAACTTTGATAAATGAAGGATGGCGTTTGGGCCTTCGATTGAGTAATGATTTCATGAATTGTACAGGGTTAAAATACTTACGTGAGGAAAATCACATTGGGATGCTATGAAATATGGCTATGGAAATATAGTATCGTATCGCCCCCAGGTTCGGGGCGTGACATATAATCACTTCAAATGTTCCTCGATGCAACATGGGCCCTAGTGATTACGTAAGAAGTTTCAAGTTATCAGTGATAAATTGTAGATCAATATTGAGGTGAATCAACAATGGATGGACAAAAGTCACAAAGTATGAGATGAGATTAGGCCATCAGTCTTAAGATGAATAGTAATGAAGAAGCGTTAAAGGACTCAAATTTATACCTATAGGATAATCAATGAGAGTATCCTGGAGTTTGGTAGCAGACTTCAGTAATGATAAATAGAAGTAAGAGTTATGATATAGTATGACCTACCTAGATGCAGTAAAGTCATACGAATGGATACCCGGGTCTATGAAATAAGATATAACAATATTCGTAAGTTCAATAAAATATCGAGTGAAGAACTTCATTGTACTTATCGATTCCTAGAGGGACATCTTATTAAGCTCTGTATATGTTCACAAAATGAGGCCTAGGAATTGGCTAAAAGCTGGAGGAAAAAGGCAGAAGAGTCACATAGGCGCACTTACAAAGTCAGAGTCGTACAGGCTGCATGATAAAAGATAGCAACAGTTACAAGTTTGGAATGATTCCGACCACGAGTCGTGGTGTGAGAAAGAGGCCAAAAGGGGGAATGCCCTGGCATTTGCGATTCATTCACAGAACAGTTGCCTAGATGGCAAGAGGAGTACTAAAGTATTCTCAAGAGCTATGGGTTATGAGAATGATAAGTGGATCAGTCAATATTCTGGGACGGATATTCCAAAAGGGGGAATGATGTTACACCCCATATTTTCGTACGTGAAAGTACGCCATAAATAAATTGATGAAAGCTCGGAAATGAGATGTTACATCCCGCATTTTTGTACGTTACAATTTTATCGTAAGTATTCGTGAAGGAGAAAGGGTAAACATATCGAAGAAAAGAAATTTCGTCAAAGTTTGCCATTTTGGGATACGATACGGCCCGAGCTATTTTACCTGGTATTTATGGACTAGTACCATACAAGGTACCACATAACCATGATAGTAAGGTGTAAAAAGTGTGTTAAAAGTGAGTAGTACTTTAAGTAATTTGAGATAATTCCTAAGTATATGGATTATTGGATAATAAGAGATTACCTAGTTAATTAACAATTCAAATTAACGTCAGATTTTATAATTATAAGGGAGTACGGTGTAATCTTTCTCAAGAGAATCGACTCACGTATGTTAAGGCTATTCCTTCAATCTTTTGGCATGGTCCAAATGACACAAATGAAATGACCAAAATATACAACTTCCATAAATGACTCTATTCATAGAAATACTAGGGGTGTCTATATTTTTAGTTCCCCATGTGAATTATTATTATATCTTCTGTTCATGGGTCTCAGAAAAATACGTATTTGATAAAGTCTATCCGACAGGCATATTATTTTTATGACATATTGAGAAATGTTATTAACATATTTCTTATGCATTTCATGCATTTATACATATATATTTACCCATGACCGGATGGCATTATATACGCGTATATATGTATATATATGTATATGGGATATGGAAAAAGGTTACGACGTTATATACGCACCACCACCTGATCAGTTGGTATACGTTGATGATTTGCCCACAGTAGCCGAAATGATACGATGGGATGCCCTCAGAGGCTTGACGATGTTATGAACGCATATACTTATGAATGGTATGACATTTATATGCATATGCATGACATTATAAAAACAAAATTATTCACATAGCTATGCAGACGTACATGTCGAGTCTTTTACTCCATGTTTCTCTCATATCTATTACTTACTGATTTGTATTCCTTACATACTCAGTATATTATTTGAACTGACGTCCCTTTTTCCTGGGGACGTTGCGTTTCATGCCCACATGTCTCGATAGATAGGTTGAGAGTCCTCCAAGTAGGCGATTAGCTCAGCGGAAGATGTGGGTACACTCGATTTGCTCCGGAGTTGCCTGTTTGGTTAGTATGATCGATTCTAGTCCACTCATTTCATTTAAGACATGAAATTAGAATCTTTTTCATTTTATTTCATTAATTTTGGCTAAGAAATCAGAAGTCAAGTTTCATTCAAATTAGTTAATAATTAATCATTTTGACTGACTGGCTGTATGTAAATGATAAGTAGAAAAGCGGTAGGAACTAGAATAAATAGTGCAGTAGCAATAAATGCAAGAATATTTACTTCCATATTCTCATTGATTTTTTACTTCGCAATAACTCGGGATTTAATCCCATAGAGATGATAAATCTTTGGCCTGTAAATTCAATGAATGAATATTACCTCTCGATGATCTTGAATCGGATCAATATCATAAATAACAACATCTGAACTATCAAATCAATTCATCGTCGAGAATTGAATAGTATAACATAGGAAGTTCTTTCATCCATACCGCCCCAAACTTGGATTCCTGACCCAATCCAAAATTCCTTTATTTATTTATCATTGTCATTTTTTCTCATCTGTTCTTTTTTTTCTCTCTAATCTATCTAGTTCCTTCTTGTACAATCATCTGATAAAGTCTCATCAAATAGCTCTTCCACTTCCAGTGGTCACATAGTTACAAACCTAAACAAACAATAAAAGCTAAATGAAAAAAGAAAGGAGTTTAGAACTAAACTATTTTTGACTTAGAAGACAAAGAAGTGTGATAAAGATGAGACCGTATAAAATGTATATTCATCAAATGGACTATTTTCCGATTTGTTCTTTCGTCGATCAAGCTTTAAAACAAAAAGAAAAATCGGAAAAATGATTCATTCCCCTTTCTAAGAGGAGTAGGATCTTTGGTTGATCTGCCTTTTTCCCTCCTTTCTTCGTAGATTATTAGCCCCGGGATACCTATACCAAAAGCTCAGTGTGCAATTTGCATGAAATCTATTTTTTAACTTCAAACTAGTAAGTGAGGTTCCATAAATCCGTAGCCAGAAAAATAAATTGTTTTTTTTTTTGTTTTTTCTGGAAAGTATTTTCTTATATTAAATTTTGTATTGGATAAGAAAGGAATTCCCCTTGTGTATGCGCGCCTCAAAAAGGTATAGTACTCGATTCCATTACATGCATCGGGGGCAATCGAAAAAGCCAGCATTTCTTGGAATACTGACTATAATGCTACCAATAATTGTACTAATCCAACCGCATATGTCTTTCTCCTACCAAAAGGAATGAAAATAGAAATAAGGATTTCCCCTTTGCTTTGACAATGCAATTCTGCCCCCGGTCCCCTTCATAAAATTCATAAAATGGGAGAGATTTATTGATATATTTATTGGATACATCAGGACTGACGGGGCTCGAACCTTCAACTTCCGCCTTGACAGGGCGGTGCTCTGACCAATTGAACTACAATTCCAGGAAAATATGGGATCTAAGCAGAAAATTTGATTCTTTTGTATCTCCGGATCAGGTATTTCTGAAGTACAAACGGGGTTATATCATCTCATGGCGGATTGGTGAATTTTTGGGCCGAGCTGGATTTGAACCAGCGTAGACATATTGCCAACGAATTTACAGTCCGTCCCCATTAACCGCTCGGGCATCGACCCAGGAAGAATCAATTTTAGACTTATTGGTAATCCATGATCAACTTCCTTTCGTAGTGTAATGACCCGACTGGTCGTTTTATGCATTTACACTCTTTCAACTATTTGAGGTCTTGCATAACTTCCTACGAGGTATTATGACTTGTGTAAATTATCGGTTTTGATTTTAAAGTATTTCGGAGTTAGCTTGGAAGAATGAATTTCATGTTGGAAGCTTAAGTTGAAATAGTGGACCGGATATGGACCTATGTGTAAACGAATTTGGATTTGCAATTTTATGATTTCAATAGATCCGTATTGCAATTTTGGAGCAATAGCAAAAAGAATTATCAAATTCGGACATCGTATGAGAGAGTTATGCCCATTTCTGTATCGGAGGAGATTTTCCGTCGCCGCGAGCGCCCAGGGTAGCGTGGGGCGCTATCCCTGGAGCTGGGAATTTTAGGGTACTGAAAACTGTGCCACAGGCAGCGCCCCACGCTACCTGTGACGCTTAAATACACCAAAGGCTCTATAAACGGAGTTTTTGACCATTTTTGACAACAATAGAGTTGGGGAGCTCGGTTTGGGCGCGTTTTGAGCGATTTGCACGGGTAAATATTGGGGTAAGTGTTCCTTATCCTATATTGATTATATTTCATGATTCCATACTCATTTACATCATGAATCCTTTATGGAAGCAAAATTAGATTTTTGTAAAATCTTCCAAAAACGTAAAATGAAGATTTGAAGGTCCATCTAATATTGGAATTTGATAAAATTGGTATGGGTGGACTCGTAATTGAATGGGTTATCGGATTTTGTGAGTTTCGTTGGATTTCGAGACATGGGTCCGACGGGCGATCTTTGAGTTAAATTTCGAATTTTGTTGGAAAAATTTGTATTCTCATATGGAATTAATTTCTACGATTCGTGTTGAGTATATTGAATTAATTGTGAATATATTTGGAGCATTTGGCGACCGAGTCCAGAGACGAGGGCATCCCGGAGTAGAATTGTACGTGGTTTAGGTAAGTAACAGTTTTAACTCTGGCTTTGAGGATATAAACCTGGAGATTTGGCATCACATGATTATTTGGAAGTGATATCCACGCTAGGTGATGAGCGTGTAAGTGTGCACCGCGAGGGATTGAGACTTGGTCCGTCCCGTGAGGTTGTGAGGCCTAATGGCTATTATATGTGGTTATGTGTTTTTTTGTTGTTGAACTTGTTTGCCTTCATGTTAGAGATCATGCTTAGGCTTTATTCATGCTCACATTATTGGTACTCAGTCAGAGAAATTATTGTATATGTTACCTCAGTCAATATTATTTGCTAAAATGTGGTGGTACTTGATGTAGGATGTGTTCCCTTATTTGTTGGTGATGATGAGGCTAGTGAGGTACATGATTGAGTTTGGCCGAGGGCCTAGTTGTGAGAATATTATTACCATAGCGCGTGAGTTTTCCGCGTAGCACGTGAGTTAACCGTGCGGGTCTAGGTATTTATACCATAGCGCGTGAGTTGTCTGCGTAGCACGTGAGTTGACCGTGCGGATCCAGGTGTTGATATTGATTGAGTGAGGCCGAGGGCATGGTTGTGAGGATATTAATACCATAGCGTGTGAGTTGTCCGCATAGCACGTGAGTTGACCGTGCGGGTCCAGGTATTGATACCATAGCACGTGAGTTGTGCGCATAGCACGTGAGTTGACAGTGCGGATCCAGGTATTGATATGATGGCACGTGAGTTGTCTGTGCTTAGCGCTTGGGCTTTGGGAGCCCCTCCGGAGTCTGTACACACCCCCAGTGAGCGCAGAGTGTTGATCGTTTTGAGTATTGAGTGGTGAGTGTGAGTGATGAGTGATGGAGTGACACTGCTGTGAGGTTGTATTTATTTGTGTTGTTGCTGCATTTATTTGTTAAACTTCTTTGTGGCATTTGCAGAGTTATGGAATTTACCTATTTATCTCTGTTTATTTTTAAATTGTGAAAATAAATAATTGGATTGTTTTACTTAGCTCGTCACTACTGCTCAGTTCCTTAGTTATGTCTGTTACTACTAAGTCGGTTGTACTCATACTACACCCTGCACTCTATGTGCAGATCCAGGTGAGTTAGAGCGCGGCGATCGTTGAGTTCAAGCCGGCTATCTGTGGAGATTGCAAGGTAGCTGCTAGCGTCCGCACGACCTTGTTACTCCTTTTATCATTTCTTCTTTTGGACAGTTAGACAGTTTATATATCTTAGTTTATAGTTTTAGACGTTCATGACTTAGTGACACCTCGATGTTTGGGGCTCGTTTCCGTATTTTCTATATTATATTTAGAGTTGATTTAGTTTATGAGAAATTCAAATGTTGGTATTGTTTTATTAAATTCTTACAATGGATTTAGTAGTAATATTTTGGGAAATAGGCTTGCCTTGTAACACGATAGGCGCCATCACGACCATGGATAGATTTTGGGTCGTGAAAAGTTAGTATAAGAGGTCTATGTTACATAGGTCTCACGAGTCATGAGCGGGTTTAGTAGAGTCTTGCGGATTGATACGGAGATGTCTGTACTTATCTTTGAGAGGCTGCAGAACCCTTAGGAAATTTCACATTCTTGGATTCTTATCATGCGGTATTGATTCAAATTGAAGTGCAACTCTTTGAATTCCTTTCACGTATTCGTGTGCGCACATGAGCGCTCAGTATCAGTTGTGCCTCGATGGCTTGCGATTCCCTGGATGAGGTACGAGATGTGATTTCTGTGTGTTGATGTTGGGCCATTCTGGAGGACTCGAGGCCGGGGTTTGACTTTAGGTTGAGCACTGAGGTATTGACTGTGTGAGCGCATGCTTGTGGTACTTTTGGGGATGTTTAAGAGAGTATTCAATGGCTTATGAGACTTAGGGAGGTGTGGTTTTATGCTTGGGTCTCGTGTGGTGAGTCTGGGTTGAGGATTGTGGTGTTATGGCGGGGAGAAGTATTAATTTGAAGGTAATTTAGAAGGAACTCGGATGGATAGGACATCTTGGTAGCAGGTTAGATCGGCATGGTAATAGGTATGATTGCTTCTTTGGGTGTGTATGAGGTAATGAGTTCTACAGGTATTTTGTGTCAATGTCCTTGGGTTTTTGGTGGTCTGCGTAGGTTGGTTGAGTTAGAAGGATTCAGTCCTGACGGATTGATTTTTGTGCCATTGGGGTTCGGAGAGAGTTCTTGATGGTTTTGAGAACAACTCTTGGCACGTTCNGTGAAAAGTTAGTATAAGAGGTCTATGTTACATAGGTCTCACGAGTCATGAGCGGGTTTAGTAGAGTCTTGCGGATTGATACGGAGATGTCTGTACTTATCTTTGAGAGGCTGCAGAACCCTTAGGAAATTTCACATTCTTGGATTCTTATCATGCGGTATTGATTCAAATTGAAGTGCAACTCTTTGAATTCCTTTCACGTATTCGTGTGCGCACATGAGCGCTCAGTATCAGTTGTGCCTCGATGGCTTGCGATTCCCTGGATGAGGTACGAGATGTGATTTCTGTGTGTTGATGTTGGGCCATTCTGGAGGACTCGAGGCCGGGGTTTGACTTTAGGTTGAGCACTGAGGTATTGACTGTGTGAGCGCATGCTTGTGGTACTTTTGGGGATGTTTAAGAGAGTATTCAATGGCTTATGAGACTTAGGGAGGTGTGGTTTTATGCTTGGGTCTCGTGTGGTGAGTCTGGGTTGAGGATTGTGGTGTTATGGCGGGGAGAAGTATTAATTTGAAGGTAATTTAGAAGGAACTCGGATGGATAGGACATCTTGGTAGCAGGTTAGATCGGCATGGTAATAGGTATGATTGCTTCTTTGGGTGTGTATGAGGTAATGAGTTCTACAGGTATTTTGTGTCAATGTCCTTGGGTTTTTGGTGGTCTGCGTAGGTTGGTTGAGTTAGAAGGATTCAGTCCTGACGGATTGATTTTTGTGCCATTGGGGTTCGGAGAGAGTTCTTGATGGTTTTGAGAACAACTCTTGGTACGTTCGAGGACGAATGTATGTTTAAGTGGGGGAGATTGTAACGACCCTACCGATCGTTTTAAGCATTTACACTCCTTTCAACTATTTGAGGTCTTGCATAACTTCCTATGAGGTATTAGGACTTGTGTAAATTATCGGTTTTGGTTTTAAGGTATTTCAGAGTTAGCTTGGAAGAATGAATTTTATGTTGGAAGCTTAAGTTGAAATAGTGGACCGGATATGGACCTATGTGTAAACGAATTCGGATTTGAAATTTTATGATTTCAATAGATCCGTATTGCAATTTTGGAGCCATAGCAAAAAGAATCATCGAATTCGGACATCATATGAGAGAGTTATGCCCATTTCTGTATCGGAGGAGATTTCCCATCGCCGCGAGCGCCCAGGGTAGCGTGGGGTGCTATCCCTGGCGCTGGGAATTTTTGGGTACTGGAAATTGCGCCACAGGCTGCGCCCCACGCTACCTGTGACGCTCAAATACACCAGAGGCTCTATAAACGGAGTTTTTGACCATTTTTGACAAAAATAGAGTTGGGGAGCTCGGTTTGGGCGATATTTGGGCGATTTTCACGAGTAAACATTGGGGTAAGTATTCCATATCCTACATTGATTATATTTCATGATTCCATACTCATTTACATCATGAATCCGTGAATTTATGGAAGCAAAATCAGATTTTTGTAAAATCTTCCAAAAACGTAAAATGAAGATTTGAAGGTCAATCTGATATCGGAATTTGATAAAATTGGTATGGATGGACTCGTAATTGAATGGGTTATCAGATTTTGTGAGTTTTGTTAGATTCCGAGACATGGGTCCCATGGGCGATGTTTGAGTTAAATTTCGGATTTTGTTGGAAAAATTTGTATTCTCATATGGAATTAATTCCTACGATTCGTGTTGAGTATATTGAATTAATTGTGAATAGATTTGGAGCATTTGGATACCGAATCCAGAGACGAGGGCATCCGGGAGTAGGATTTTACGTTGGTTAGGTAAGTAACAGTTTTAACTCTGCCTTTGAGGATATAAACCTAGAGATTTGACATCCCGTGATTGTTTTGGAAGTGATATCCACGCTAGGTGACGAGAGTGTAAGTGTGCACCGCGAGGAATTGAGACTTGGTCCGTCCCTTGAGGTTGTGAGGCCTAATGGCTATTATCTGTGGTTATGTGTTTATTTGTTGTTGAACTTGTTTGCCTTCATGTTAGAGATCATGCTTAGGCTTTATTCATGCTCACATTATTGGTACTCAGTCAGAGAAATTATTGTACATGTTACCTCAGTCTCTATTATTTGCTAAAATGTGGTGGTACTTGATGTGGGATGTGTTCCCTTATTCGTTGGTGATAATGAGGCTAGTGAGGTACATGATTGAGTGAGGCTGAGGGCCTGGTTGTGAGGATATTAATACCATAGCACGTGAGTTGTCCGCGTAGCACGTGAGTTGACCGTGCGGGTCCAGGTATTTATACCATAGCACATGAGTTGTCCGCGTAGCACGTGAGTTGACCGTGCGGATCCAGGTATTGATATTTATTAAGTGAGGCCGAGGGCATGGTTGTGAGGATATTAATACCATAGCGCGTGAGTTGTCCGCGTAGCACGTGAGTTGACCGTGCGGATCCAGGTATTGATATTTATTAAGTGAGGCCGAGGGCATGGTTGTGAGGATATTAATACCATAGCGCGTGAGTTGTCCGCGTAGCACGTGAGTTGACCGTGCGGATCCAGGTATTGATATTTATTAAGTGAGGCCGAGGGCATGGTTGTGAGGATATTAATACCATAGCGCGTGAGTTGTCCGCGTAGCACGTGAGTTGACCGTGCGGATTCAGGTATTGATATGATGGTACGTGAGTTGTCTGTGCTTAGCTCTTGGGCTTTGGGAGCCCCTCCGGAGTCTGTACACACCCCCATGAGCGCAGAGTATTGAGTGTTGAGTGTTTTGAGTATTGAGTGGTGAGTGCGAGTGATGAGTGATGGAGTGACACTGTTGTGAGGTTGTATTTATTTGTGTTGTTGCTGCATTTATCTGTTAAACTTCTTTGTGGCATTTGCAGAGTTATGGAATTTACCTATTTATTTTTGTTTATTTTTATATTGTGAAAATAAATAATCGGACTGTTTTACGTAGCTTGTCACTACTGCTCAGTTCCTTAGTTATTTCTGTTACTACTGAGTCAGTTGTACTCATACTACACCCTGCACTTTATGTGCAGATCCAAGTGAGTTAGAGCGCGGCGATCATTGAGTTCAGTCCGGTTATCTGTGGAGATTGCAAGGTAGCTGCTAGCCCCCGCAGGACCTTGTTACTCCTTTTATCATTTTTTATTTTGGACAGTTAGACAGTTTATATATCTTAGTTTATAGTTTTAGACGCTCATGACTTAGTGACACCCCGATGTTTGGGCTCGTTTCCGTATTTTCAATATTATATTTACAGTTGATTTAGTTTATGAGAAATTCAAATGTTAGTATTATTTTATTAGATTCTTACAATGGATTTAGTAGTAATATTTTGGGAAATAGGCTTGCCTTGTAACACGATAGGCGCCATCACGACCATGGTTAGATTTTGGGTCGTGACAAGTAGTACCCTACCCCTAGGGGAATTCGAATCCCCACTGCCTCCTTGAAAGAGAGATGTCCTAAACTACTAGACGATGGGGGCCTGCTTGACCAACCGCCATCATACTATGATCATAGTATGATTAGTTTTTTGAAATTGTCAATATAATCGAATGATTCTATCCGAGGGATCTTTCCCCCTTTCATTAGAATCGCCATTAGAAATCTAGTAGTAGTATTTTTTTATTTTGAAATTATTTCAATTGAATTTATTTCGATTATTTTAGTTTAGATTATTTAGTATTTCAAATTTTATTTAGAATTTTCTTTTTTAATTTATAAATAAAAAAATTAATAAATACATAAATAGAAATAATAAGGAAGAGTAGGATTTTTGCAGGGAATGATTGGTCCGTCAGAAAAGGAAAAAGGTGTGAAATTCGATTTCTTTCACTTTCATTTGATTCATTGTTAAGACGAGATATCCTTATCTCCCTCCCACCAAGACAGGAAATTAACAAACGAGAAATCTAGTAAGCGGGATCAAGAAGAAAATTCTTTTTTCTCCAAGAATTTAGTTCAGGAGACAAGTAGAATCTCTTCATTCCATGATTCGATGAAATATCTTGAATTTTATGTTGAATTGCTAGGTGTATGTACATGTATCAATCAAGTT
>AWOL01S0030477.1:30000-46642 GCA_000715115.1 Nicotiana otophora
AAAAAAAAATTGGATTTGTTGTTTGGTGTATTTATTTATTTTAGATCATTGAAATCGTTGATGATTCAATTAAAANCTAGGACACCCCCTTATTTTCTTTTGATTTATGTTGCATCAGTCCCATAGACTGGGGTAGATAGGAGTCAATGTAATGGGAAGGCATTCATTTCAATATCTATAAGCGGTGACAATTGCTCAGTCTATTTGATCGAATTGATAGATATGAAACCCTCCCCATTCTTTGGATTTTATCAATCAGATGAAAAAATAAAAAGAATAAGAATTAAAATCTTACCTTATATTAATCTTTTTTTATCCATGTCATAAAAAAAAATTGGATTTGATATATTTATTTATTTTAGATCATTGAAATCATTGATGATTCAATTAAAAAAGAAAGACTTATCTTTTTTCCTAAGATGATCAAAAGTGATCTTTAACTATCAAATTTTCTTCAAATAATGATGTCGAAAAGGGAACTTTCTAAATTTAGTAAATTTAGAAATATAAATAGTTTTAATCATTCCTTATAAGCTGAATCTTTGCTGTTTGAAGAAGTATGAAATAGGTCATTTTCTCCTATTGAGTCACGTGAAGATGCAGAATCAAAAAAAACTCATTTATTCATCTTATTTATTATTATTTATATACTAAATATTAATTAATATGTTAGATAAATTAATATTAGCGATGGGATCTTACTAAAGAAAAATATTCATCCACCTATCTCTATAGTAACCTATATCTATAGTATATAGATATAGAACAAAGTATAGATTATGGTGTTTATACATCAGCCCAACCAATGACTATTCATGATTCCATAACTGAATCAATTCCATACCGGTTCTTAGAGGAATGTTATGGTAAAACTTCGTTTGAAACAATGTGGTAGAAAGCAACGTACGACTTCAAGGACAGGATCCGTTGTGGATTTGTACATCCACCATTTTATGTAGGAATGAAGGTGCTCTTGGCTCGACATCATTGGTTCTGTTTCACTAGAACCCCTCTTTTTTTGTTGTCTTGGAATGTAACTAGTCCATGATGGAGCTCGAGTAGAAAGTATTAATTTATTTATCGGGGCAAGGGTCTAGGGTTAATGCCAATCAATAAAAAAATTGGAACAACTTCGTAAATATATTTTCGGTATGGAAATCGAAAGAATCCAATTTGAGCAAGTTTCCAATTCAAAAATTTCTTGGAATTGATCAAACTTTTTCGATCCAAAGTGTTTCACGCGGGAATCCATCGTCTGTAGGATTCTTTCATAGAAATCGCAAAAGGGGTATGTTGCTGCCATTTTGAAAGGATTAAAAAGCACCGAAGTAATGTCTAAACCCAATGATTTAAAATAAAACAAAGATAAAGGATCCCAGAATAAGGAAATAACTTTTTTATTGTCTTAATAGCTGGATCAGACTAAAGAATCCAAATCCATTTTAAACGAGACAAACATAAAAGGAGGAAAGACCGCTCAATAAATGAAATTGCCGAAAGCTTTTTCTTTGAACTGTTTGAAAGTTATCCAACTTGAGTTATGAGAGTACGAATGGTTTGTTTTTCATTTTCAAGAAGAAATAAGAAAAAACGACTTACATCTTTAATTGATTTAATCATTTTATGGACCCAGTTGTTATTTCTTGGATAGAATTCCATATAGAGACAAAATCTCGAATCAATCATTTTTCTCGAGTCGTACGAGGAGAAAGCTTCTTATACGTTTCTAGGGGGGGTGTTGTTCATCTACATCTATCCCAATGAGCCGTCTATCGAATCGTTGCAATTGATGTTCGATCCCGAAGAGAAGGAAAAGATCTTCGGAAAGTGGGTTTTTATGATCCGATAAAGAATCAAACTTATTTAAATGTTCCTGCTATTTTATATTTCCTTGAAAAAGGGGCTCAACCTACAGGAACTGTTCAGGATATTTTAAAGAAGGCGGAGGTTTTTAAGGAACTTCGTCCTAATCAATCCTAATCAACCGAAATTCAATTAAGGAAATAAATTAAGGAAATACAAAAAAGGGGGTAGTCATTTGTATATAACTTTGTATGACTTTTCTCTTCTATTTTTTTGTATTTCCTCCCTTTCCTTTTCTATTTGTATTTTTTTATCATTGCTTCCATTGAATTCCGTGTTCTATAACGACAAAACCTCTTATTTTATTGATCCGCGAAATAAAAAATTCGGGCATTTATTTCAATTGGGTGGTTTTCCGTTTTTCATTGGAACTCTACTAAAACTAAAAAAGAAATCAAGTTTGCTTATCTCACTTAACTTGATTGAATCCATTATGGATTAAATAAATCTAAGTAAATTGTAGTTTTGTTTTCCACTTAATTTATTCTCCCATCTATACTTTTTTGTATCTATTTTATTTGGATTAGATTTGTAGTGCCNCTCAACCTACAGGAACTGTTCTAGATATTTTAAAGGAGGCGGAGGTTTTTAAGGAACTTCGTCCTAATCAATCATAATCAACCAAAATTCAATTAAGAAAATAAATTAAGGAAATACAAAAAAAGGGGGTAGTCATTTGTATATAACTTTGTATGACTTTTCTCTTTTATTTGTTTTTTGTATTTCCTCCCTTTCCTTTTCTATTTGTATTTTTTTATCATTGCTTCCATTGAATTCTGTGTTCTATAACGACAAAACCTCTTATTTTATTGATCCTCAAAATATAAAATTCGGGCATTTCCTTCAATTGGGTGGTTTTTCGTTTTTTATTGGAACTCTACTAAAACTAAAAAAGAAATCAAGTTTGCTTATCTCACTTAACTTGATTGAATCCATTATGGATTAAATAAATCTAAGTAAATTGTAGTTTTATTTTTCACTTAATTTATTCGCCCATCTATACTTTTTTGTATCTATTTTATTTGGATTAGATTTGTAGTGCCAATCCAACACAAGTCCTTTTTTAAATATTTTTTATTGTTGTCAATTGAATTTCTTTTTGTTTTATTTTCAATATAGTGTATCGAATAAATATAATTCATTGTGATAAATGAAGTGAATCTATTTAGTTTTATTTTATGTTTTAAATTAATGAGATTTCTTCCTTCAATGGTTTTTGGTTATCTTGTCTAATCTCTTTATTTCTTTTTCGTTGGATTGTATCTCACAATTTTTTCGATATTTTCTTCGGGTTGCTAACTCAACGGTAGAGTACTCGACTTTTAAGTACGGCTAGTCTCTTTTACACATATGGATGAAGTGAGGGATTCGTCCATACTCTCGGTAAAGTTTGGAAGACCACGACTGATCCTGAAAGGGAATGAATGACAAAAATAGCATATCGTATCAACGGAAAGTTCTGAGAATATTTCATTGTTCCTAGATGGGTATAAAACCGTGTGAGAATTCTTGGAACGGAACAAAATAAAGTTGGGTCGAATGAATAAATGGATAGGGTTGCGGCTTCTATTACATTATAGGGAAAGAAAAAGCAACGAGCTTTTTTTCTTAATTTGAATGATTCCCGATCTAATTAGACGTTAAAAATTTATTATGCCTGATGCGGGAAGGGTTTATTGTCCCATGAATGGTTTTTTGATTTTTTCTAATGAATCCTAACTATTATCATTTTCTATTATGGAGATGTGTGTGTAGAAGAAACAGTATACTGATAAAGAAAGTTTTTTCCGAAGTCAAAAGAGAGATTAGGTTAAAAAAATAAAGGATTTCTAACCATCTTATTATCCTATAACACTATAACATAGACCAATTAAACGAAACGAAAAAAAAAAGAGATGATAGAGAATCCGTTGAGAAGCTTACCTGTATCCAAGGTATCTATTCTTACTATAATACTTTGNGTATATTGATAAAGAAAGTTTTTTCCGAAGTCAAAAGAGCGATTAGGTTGAAAAAATAAAGGATTTCTAACCATCTTATTATCCTATAACACTATAACATAGACCCCGATTAAACGAAATGAAAAAAAAGAGATGATAGAGAATCCGTTGAGAAGTTTACCTGTATCCAAGGTATCTATTCTTACTATAATACTTTGTTTTAACTGTATCGCACTATGTATCATTTGATAACCCTCAAAATCTTCCATCTTTGGTTCAAATCTAATTTCAAATGAAAGAAATCCAAAGATATTTACAGCCAGATAGATCGCAACAACACAACTTCTTATATCCACTTATCTTTCAGGAATATATTTATGCACTTGCCCAAACATTCATTTCTCCTACCCGTTGTCCCCCATGTTTGGCTCTTTCTCTAAGGGGTTGTTGTGTAACAAGCGCATAATGTCCACTGGAACGCCCATGGATTTTATCATTAACTTGATAAATTAATTTCAAGATATAAGGCTTTCTTATTATAATGGGTTGTTCAAAAGAATTCCCCATCCTTCCATCAAATATTCTGCTTTTGCCTAGATATTCGGGTTCAAATACCCATGGATTCGCTGTTTGCTTACTGGCTTCATATAATTCAAAAAACACAAGTTTTCTCCAAGCTTCTTGTTCATATCTCTCATCAAAAGATGCTATTCGATAATGTCTATCCAGCAGACTCCCTGCTAACCCTAGTGAATATTCAAATATCTATCCTACATTCATTCGTGAAAGTACTCCTAATGGGTTAAAGACCATATCAACGAATCTTCCATCTTGTAAATACGGCATATCTTGTCTAGGCAAAATTTTGGAAATAATACCTTTATTTCCGTGCCTTCCAGCTACTTTATCGCCTACTTTGATTTCATGTTTCTATAAAATATATACACGAATCGTTCCGGGATTATAACTAGAACCACCCCTTTTCTGGATCCACCTCACATCAATAACCCGACCCCTGCCACCTATAGGTAATTTTAGACAAGTTTCTTTTGAAGTAGATACCTGAATACCAAGTATAGCTCGTAACAATCTATCTTCCGGGGCATACGACGATTCTTTTACGACCTGGGGTGTTAATTTACCTACTAAAATATCACCCGTCTCTACCCAAGATCCCAACATCACAATTCCATTTTTATCTAAATTGCAGAGTAAATGGGCTTCTAAATGCGGTATTTCATTAGTTATTTTTTTAGGGCCTTGGCTTGTCACATGAGTCTGAATTTCATATTTCCGTATGTGAAAAGAAGTATAAATATCTTCATATACCAAACGCTCTCTAATAAGTACTGCATCTTCAGAATTGTAACCCTCCCACGGCATATGAGCTACTAATACGATTTTTCTCCAAAGCAAGTTTGCCACGAACCGTAGCAGCACCATCCGCTAAACTTTCTCCCTTTTTAATGCATTTACCCCGAGGAACCTGGAGTTTTTGATGCATACAAGTATTTTTATTGGAACATTGATATATAAATAATGGAATGCTTAGAATATCTCCATCACCTGCTAAAAGAATCTTGTCAGGGTCAGGCGCCGATGAGCACATTGAACTATCCATATGGTTGAGAGCCCTCACAGCCCAGGCACAACGACGCAATTATCAGGGGCATGCTCTACCACTGAGCTAATAGCCGGTCGTGCGAGCCTACCACTAGGGGCCCGCTATGCCAAAAGCGAGAGAAACTCATCCCTCTCTTTTCGTTTTTCGCCCCCATGTCGCCACACGGGGGGAACATGGGGACATAAAAAAGGGGGTTCTATCAACTTGTTCTGACCTAGGATAATAAGCTCATGAGCTTGGTCTTACTTCACCGTCGAGAAAGGAAAGAAGACTTCCATCTCCAAGTTTAACTCAGATATAATCCTAATTTTAGAACGAGGTACGGACAAGTTTTAAAGCCGGTGAAGCTTCTGTATTCCCGGTACGCTGCCTCCCCCCTCCCCCGGCTCGAGTTGTCCGCTCAGGTAAGCCAGGTCTAGAACAATACACCCAGGATTTAAATTTAGAATGACATAACCTTATGTCGGATCCCTAGTAGGTACGCTTGTTTGCATCACGTGCATTTAACTTTGGGGACTCAACACATGGGTTGGGTCCGTCTAGGACAGGTGTACCCAAATCATAAGACCATCCTGATGCATTATTACGTGCTACTTGTACATTTATTTGTTTCGGCTTGCATGTTGACCGTCTTCTATAATAGGGAAAGAAAATCAAGAAAAACCAAGAGTTAGGCAAGAGAGAGAAATTTACCCGATTTCTAAAAATTCAGGTATTTGAAAAGCCCAAAACTCTGCCAACATTTTGAAAAAAAAACATCATTTCAAAATATGCCATATATTTTCAAATAAACAAGGTCATGCTTTTCTGATCGAACTACGCGGTTCTGATTCTCACCGGATGTGAGATACGTAGGCAAACCTCATCGGTTCCGGCCCCAATTTTCAAAAATTTCAAAAATATTTTCCTTTAATTCCTTCTTTATAAGTTTTTCTTTGACACATAAAATCCAAAAATTTTCCTTCTTTTGTAGAAGTTTTTCTTTTGGAAATTTAAAAAAAAAAGTCGAAATCCAAAAATATATTTCTTTAATTCATTCTTTAAAAGTTTTTCCTTAGAAAATTTCAAATAAAAAAAATTTAAAACCAAAAAACAATTATTTCTTTATAGAAGTCTTTCATTTGAAAAAAGAAACAAATCAATTCAAAATCCAAAAATATTTTCTACCTTTTGTTTTGAAGTCTTTCTCCCAAAATATCAAAAAACAAAATCCAAAATAATATTTTCTTTCTTTTCAAAAATTCTCAAAAAAACAAAAACAAAGAAATCGAAATCAAAAAAAAAATCTTCTTTATAAGTCTTTCGAAAATTAAAAAAAAAAAAAGAAAAACCAATTCAAAATCGAGAAAAAAAGAGTTAGTTTGTTTACTTTATTCCTGATCTTTCCCGAACTACGCAAGATCTGATTCATGCGGCGTCATGATATGTAGGCAATCCCCATCGGATTCGATCATTGACATCAAATAAACTAAGTGAGAAAACAAAGAGAAGAAAGAAAAAGAAAGAAAAGAGTGACAAAAATAACAAAAAACAAAAGAGCGAAAAAAAACTAAAAAAACAAAGAAAGAAAAAAAGCAAGAGTGAAAAATCCAAAAAGAGTACTCTGTGTCCAAATTGACAAAGAAAATCGCGGAATATTTTTGTGAATATGCTGTCATATGGCGCGAGCAAGCCGCCAGGGAAAAGCCTCCAATGGACGAAACAGAAATAGTTACGATCTTCCTACAGGCTCAAGAGACGAACTACTTCCAGAACATGATGTCTGCTATGGGTAATCCGTTCGCAGAGGCTATCAAAATTAGGGAGATGGTCGAAAATGGTTTAAAAACGAGCCAAATCTTGAGTTATGCTGCCTTTAAGGCCACATCACAGGCCGTTCAGAGTGGTTCAGAGGGTTTGATGAACAGAAATTGGAGAGATGAGGAATTTGATACGGCACTGAAGGCCCTTACAGCCCTTCCCGAGACAGAGGAAAATCCAAAAATGGTCGCCAAGCCTGAAAGTTCCCTATCAAACGGGAGTCTTAGTAGCCAGTCTTGCTATCCTTTCTGCGTCCGGATTATCTCACGGTGTGATCCGGATGTTTTACTTTATTGTCTTACTTTCCAATGTTAACCCTTCTATCTTTAAAATTCATAAAAAATCAATCGAAATCAAAAAAAAAGAACAAAATCAAATGAAATTAATATTTCATTGTCGAGGAATGTCTCTTTTCTTAATTTTGTCATTTCTCTTATTCTTTTTTCAATTCTATTAAATGCAGATTTCAATAACATGGCTTGCTTGTGGATTTCATGACCCGATCCTAAAATGCTGTCAAACTTTGAAATAATGAATCAAGAATCAGAATGCAATGAAGATAGGTTTAAGTAAATAAAAAAAAGAATTGGAACAGCTAAAGGAAAATTGGCTTCAGGTTGGAAAGGTCCATACATTGAACAAGAGTACTACCAAAAGAGAGCGTTGTACTTGGGACAGATTGAAGAAAATATCCCTGAAACAACTGTCAATGAAGGTGCAGTCAAAAGGTATTATGTTGGATCCTCTATATAGCATTAATGTTCTCCGGTTGGGATGAAGAAGGCTTTCTTTCTCACTATCCAAATATTTAACCCTTTGCAAACCCTTTTGAGCCGGCTCCAATTCTTTGATTACCCTTATTGGAACCCGGAAGTCATTAAAAATGAATGAAAAAAAAATGAAAAGAGAAGAAAAAAGAAATATAAAAAAAAGGAACAAAAGACAAAGAAAATGAAATGAAAAATGAAAAAAAAAAGAGAGAAAAAAGGAAAGGAAAAAGAATGAGAAGAAACCAAAACAGAAAAGAAAACCAAAACAAAAGAGAATCAAAAACAAAGTTCTCGTCCTTGAACTACGTTTGACTTGATTCCGAAAGGATACGTAGGCAGTCTCTCTCTGGGGTTCATTCACACCAAAATAAAAATTCACATTCCCTAAAAGTTGAAAATGGGGCAGAATTTATAATGGTTTGGCGATGGTTTTGTCTGAAAGGTTCCAAAGTTGTAATTCAATCCAAATCCTTTTTACGCAAATCCTTTTCAAGTACTTCCGATCAATCCACAAAGAGATTCAAAATGGGAGGATACAGTTACCCAGATCTAATACAACAAAATGAGAGAAATAAAATGAGAGAGTCTTATCGGTGAAAACCCTCACGGGCACCGTAAGGCGATGATAAGCAGAGAAATACGAAAATGAGAGAGTCTTGTTAGTGAAAACTCGCAAAGAGCACTATAAGGTGATGGTGAGAAGAGAAATGAGAGAGGCCAGCTGGTGAAAACCCACAAAGGGCGCCACTGATCGAAAAGAGGATCCTCACAGTCACTGGCATCGACACAGTCCTGGGCAAAGTTTCTCAGTCTCAAGGCAAGAGTTGTGATGCATTTCTGAGAGTTGGACGGTTTACACAGATCAGGCATCTAGTCCATGAGGCATGTTATGTTCATTGAAGTCCGTATACACTCCAGATAAGTCCTTCTTTATTTTCCCCGAAAGGGATACCTCTCGTCTAAATTCATTTGTCCATTCCATTGTTTACTTTTCTTTGAATCCTTTTGGCCTACCTCTGTTTTGAAACTAAGACAAAGAAAGGATGGCAAGACTGATTTACAGGGTTCTCACTTGATACAAGCCAATATGCAAAAAGGTCACCCAGTCTCAGTAGGGGCATCAAGTTGACTCCGACTGGCCATGGTGGCCGATGCTTCAAAATCAAAAACTGTTGAAAGAGGAAATTCAAAGTCAAGTGCCCACAAAGACAAAATAAAGTTAGAAAGGTTAAGTCCCACGTGACTGACCATCATGGCAAAGTTTGGAAAAGCCAGAGGTTCTCCAAGGAAACAAGTGCAATCCAAAAGCAACCATGCAAGAAGCAGGTGCAACCAAAAAGAAATTACGCAAAGGCTAAAAATAGTTTTGCAGCAACCACTCTAAAAGAGAAGTCTCCTCTAAAAACTTATTTCCCGCATTTACTCATTCTCTGAAATAAAATAAAAATAATGAAAAGAAAGAAAATAGAAGAAAAAGTTCAAAATCATGCTAGTATAGGGTCTCCAATCCCTAGCTGTGTTTTTCCAACATAGGGTCTCCACTCCCTAGTTGATTTTATTTTAGATATAGGGTCTCCACTCCCTAGTCTCTTTTCCAACATAGGGTCTCCACTCCCTAGTTGATGATATTTTAGACATAGGGCCTCCACTCCCTAGCCTACTTTTGCAACATAGGGTCTCCACTCCCTAGTTGATGATTATTTTAGACATAGGGTCTTCACTCCCTAGTCTCTTTTCCAACATAGGGTCTCCACTCCCTAATCTCTTTTTCAACATAGGGTCTCCACTCCCTAGTTGATGATTATTTTAGACATAGGGTCTTCACTCCCTAGTCTCTTTTCCAACATAGGGTCTCCACTCCCTAATCTCTTTTTCAACATAGGGTCTCCACTCCCTAGTTGATGATTATTTTAGACATAGGGTCTTCACTCCCTAGTCTCTTTTCCAACATAGGGTCTCCACTCCCTAATCTCTTTTTCAACATAGGGTCTCCACTCCCTAGTTGATGATTATTTTAGACATAGGGTCTTCACTCCCTAGTCTCTTTTCCAACATAGGGTCTCCACTCCCTAATCTCTTTTTCAACATAGGGTCTCCACTCCCTAGTTGATGATTTTTAGACATAGGGTCTCCACTCCCTAGTCGATTTTCCAACATAGAGTCTTCACTCCCTAGTTGATGTTCTTAGACATAAGGTCTCCACTCCCTAGTCGCTTTTCCAATATACGGTCTCCACTCCCTAGTTGATGTTATTTTAGACATAGGGTCTCCACTCCATAGTCTCGTTTCCAACATAGGGTCTTCACTCCCTAGTTGATGTTATTTTATATATAGGGTATCCACTCCCTAGTCTCATTTCCAACATAGGATCTCCACTCCCTAGTTGATGTTATTTTAGACATAGGGTCTCCACTCCATAGTCTCGTTTCCAACATAGGGTCTTCACTCCCTAGTTGATGTTATTTTATATATAGGGTATCCACTCCCTAGTCTCATTTCCAACATAGGATCTCCACTCCCTAGTTGATGTTATTTTAGACATAGGGTCTCCACTCCATAGTCTCGTTTCCAACATAGGGTCTTCACTCCCTAGTTGATGTTATTTTATATATAGGGTATCCACTCCCTAGTCTCATTTCCAACATAGGATCTCCACTCCCTAGTTGATGTTATTTTAGACATAGGGTCTCCACTCCCTAGTCACCTTTCCAACATAGGGTCTCCACTCCTTAGTTGATGTTTTAGACATAGGGTCTCCACTCCCTAGTCACTTTTCAGCATTGGGTCTCCACTCCCTAGTTGATTATTTTAGACATAGGGTCTCCACTCCCTAGTTGATGTTTTATGCATAGGGGCTTCTCTCCCTAGTCACTTTTCCAACATAGGGTTTCACTCCCTAGTTGATGTTTTTAGACATAGGGTCTCCACTCCCTAGTTTGATTTTCCAACATAGGGTCTCCACTCCCTAGTTGATATTTTTAGACATAGGGTCTCCTCTCCCTAGTCGCTTTTCCAACATAGGGTTTCACTCCCTAGTTGATGTTTTTAGACATAGGGTCTCCACTCCCTAGTAGAAATTATTTTGGACATAGGGTCTCCACTCCCTAGTCTCTTTCCCAACGTAGAGTCTCCACTCCCTAGTTGATTTTATTTTATACATAGGGTCTCCACTCCCTTGTCTCTTTTCCAACATAGGGTCTCCACTCCTTAGTTGATTTTCTTGTAGACATAGGGTCTCCACTCCCTAGTCTCTTTTCCAACATGCGGTCTTCACTCCTAGTTGATTTTATTTTAGACATAGGGTCTCCATTCCCGAGTCACCCTTTCCAATATAGGGTCTCCACTCCCTAGTTAATTTTATTTTAGACATAGGGTCACCACTCCCTAGTCTCGTTTCCAACATAGGGTCTCCACTCCCTAGTTGATTTTATTTTATACATAGGGTCTCTACTACCTAGTCTCCTTTCCAGCATAGGGTCTTCACTCCCTAGTTGATTTTTCTATTAGACGTAGAGTCTCCGCTCCCTAGTCCCTTTTCCAACATAGGGTCTTCACTCCCTAGTTGACCTTATTATAGACATAGGGTCTCCACTCCCTAGTCTCATTTCCAACATAGGGTCTCCACTCCCTAGTCTCATTTCCAACATAGGGTCTCCACTCCCTAGTTGATGTTTTCAACACAGGGTCTCCACTCCCTAATAGATATTATTTTAGACATAGGGTCTCCACTCCTTAGTGTCTTTTCCAACATAGGGTCTTCCTCCCTAGTTGATGTTTTTAGACATATGGTCTCTATTCCCTAGTTTGATTTTCCAACATAGGGTCTCCACTCCCTAGTTTGATTTTCCAACATAGGGTCTCCACTCCCTAGTTGATGATTATTTTAGACATAGGGTCCTCACTCCCTAGTCGCTTTTCCAACATAGGGTCTTCACTTCCTAGTTGATGTTTTTAGACATAGGGTCTCCACTCCCTAGTCTGTTTTTCCAACATAGGGTCTCCACTACCTAGTTGATTTGATCTTAAATGCAGGGTACACCACTCCCCGATATCTTTGCCAATATAGGGTATCCCATTCCCTGGCCACATTCTCCTAACATAAGGTATACCAATCCTTAGTTAAGACATCCTTTTGACAATAAAAGAACACCATCCAAAAAAAACATGACTTTTTCAGGGTACACCACTTCCGACCTTTTATTGCTTTCAATAAAGAAGTAGTTTAAAATTTTGTTACAATAACTTATAAAATTTTCCTAGTGCAAACTGGGGAAGAAATATTTTGTTCGTTTGTTTGTTTTGGTGTCTGGGTAGGTTTTACCTCGAGGCATAGGGTTCGAGATGACCAAAAGAATAAGTCTCAATTCTAAATAAAAGAAAAGAAGAAATTAGTGAATATAAAATGCAAAAGCAATTAAAAAGATGTGGAATGCTCAAGACATGACTGAAGCCACGAGCATTAGAGTCCCATTTTGATTAGAAGAAGCTATAGAAAAATGAATTAGAACCTACAGCTAGCGAGCATCAAGGTTTAGATCAGAGTCTGCATGAAGAACCAGTCAAAACTCAAGATCAAGTTTCTGAAGACTCATAGATAGGAATCTTGTAGCTCATAACTGATAGGCTTGTTTAGTTTCGTTTGTATTTTGATATAATAGCAGGACCGTGGACTGGAGCCTCGACGGAACCTCACTCGACTCCTCAACGAACCTCACTCCACTCCTCAACTCATCATTACACCATTCTCCTTGAACTACACGTGACCTGATTCCCCTATAACTCGGGATATGTAGGCTGTCCAAAACAAGGACTCGGTTGTACCCTATCTTTTATTTCTTTTCCTTTTAAATAATGGTTTGGTAAAAAATTAGTCACATGGCTCACCTAGTCTTTTCCTAAAAACTCTTCATGTTTCCAAGCAAAGAGGGGAAGCTATGAGCACCTAATTTTTGACAATATTTGAATTTTTATCACCTTCTACTATGTAAATATTTTTAGAAATTTAATATATATATTTTTAGCTTTGTTACATTTTTTTATATAGGGTAAAAATTAATAATAATTTAAAAGGTCAATTATTAATATTAGTATTATTTTTATTTTTATTATTTTTCATTTATTTTAAATAAAATGAATTAAAAAAATAAAAATAAATAAAAATTAATTAATATTTTTTTAAAAAAAACAAATTTCGGATGGAAATTAAAAAATAGGAAAAGTAGAAATATAAAATTAAAAAGTAAAAGTAAAAGTAGGTGGAAATTGTTTAATAAAAAAGTAAAAGAAAGTGAAAAATTAAAAAAATAAAAGTAAAAGAATTTAAAAAGAAAAAAATCTAAAAATTCCGAAAATATTTTCTATAAGTAGAAGAGAAATGTGAGGGGGAAAAGGGGAGAGAGAGAAAAAAGAGGGAGGAGGGAATTGAGAGAAATATATTTTCTTCTTTTAGGATAAGGGAATTTCCACTTGTGTTATTCTTTCTTCGTCTTTCTTTCGAAAATGCCAGCAGCTTGACCACCCAAAAACAACATTTAAACCTCCATAGAACAGCCCTTTTAATATCATAAACTACCATCCAAACCCAGTCAAAACAGTGAGGCTTTTAGTTGAGGTCGTCGGCGAGTTTCGACGCTCCGTTTGAGGTCTTGCGTGAGGTCTGAATGAGTTTAAGATTCAAAGTTGTAAAATTGTTACTTACTTGACAAAGTTGCATGCGGAACCCGATAAAAGTTACAGAATATGAACGCCCATCCAACCACGAGTCCAACCATATAAATTTCACTAAAATCCGACACCAACTTAACAATCTTTCCACAACCTTATTGGTATGTATATATGATACTCTACACCCAAGAATCATACTATTAATCACCCATCTTTACTCCAAATCCGAAATTGAAGAATTAGGGAAAGAAATTCTTACCTTTTTGAAGCCCTAGCAAGATCCTTGTGAAATCTTCAAACCTTGAACAAGAATTGATGGATAAATCACTAAGTCTTCACTTTCTCTCTCTAAAATGCTCTCACCTCTCTCTAAATTATCAGATTTTTGGCTCAAAAATGAGCTTCAAGGGCTATAAATCAAAGTTGGTCGGGTCAAAAATTAGAAAGAATGGAAGCTATGACGCAGTTATGCGGTCGCATAGGCGATCGCATAACAGGTATGCGGTCCGCATACCGGCTGCATAATTTTGCCTCCAAAGTTGGGCGTTACTGACCTGTTCTGCAGTCATTATGCGGTCCGCGTACTTGTTCTGCGGTCGCATAATGCACCGCAAAACAGGTCTGCGGTCGCATAGTGCGCCGCAGATTTTCCTCAAATCTTGCCCTCCTCCTGTTCCACTGTGCGACCATTATGCGGTCCGCAGAGTGATTTTGCGACCGCATAGTGGCCGCAGAAATGACCATTTTCCGATAAAATTTTTCTTTACAATTCGGTGCATTGTTCAACCCAAAAAGTCCGAGCCCTCGGCACCACCAAAACATAATTTCCTTAGCAAAATTTCTACGAGGTCGTTACACATAAGTTAGCATTTGGTCAACCTTTTCAACTTAAATTCTAAACCTTGGAACTAAGCGCTCTAAATCATTTCAAAGCCTCACCGAACCCAAACCAATTATCCCAGCAAGCCAAATAACAACAGTAATTCATAATTTTAGAAGTAAATGGGGGAACGGGATTATAATAGTCAAAACGACCGGCCGGGTCGTTATATTCTCCCCCTCTTAAACAAACGTTCGTCCTCGAACGGGCTTAGAATCATACCTGAAGTCACAAATAGTTGTGGATATTTGCTCTGCATCTCCTGTTCAACCTCCCAAGTAGCTTCTCCGACTGGTTGGCCTCTCCACTGCACCTTCACCGAAGCTATATTCTTTGATCTCAACTTTCGAACCTGCCGATCTAAAATAGTTACCGGCTCCACATCATAAGTCAAATTACCGTCCAGCTGCACTGTACTGAAATCCAAAATATGAGACGGATCCCCGACATACTTTCAGAGCATGGATACATGGAACACTGGATGAACACCTGATATACTAGGTGGCAAGGCAAGTTCATAAGCCACATCTCCAATTTTCTTAAGTATCTCAAAAGGCCCAATATACCGAGGGCTCAACTTGTCCTTCTTCCCGAACCTCAACACACCCTTCATAGGTGAAATCTTGAGCAGAACCTTCTCCCCAACCATGTGAACAACATCAGGAACCTTACTGCCGGCATAACTCTTCTGTCTAGACTTTGCCATGCGAAGTCATTCCTGAATTACTTTAACCTTCTCTAACGCATCCTGAACCAAGTCAGTACCCAATAGTCTAACCTCACCCGCCTCAAACCAACCCACCGAAGACCGACATCGTCTCCCATATAAAGCTTTATACGGAGCCATCTGAATGCTTGACTGGTAGCTATTGTAAGCAAACTCCGCGAGTGGAAGAAATTAATCCCAAGAACCCCCAAAATCAATGACACAAGCACGTAGCATATCCTCCAATATCTGAATAGTGCGCTCGGACTGTCCGTTCGTCTGAGCATGAAATGTTATACTCAATTGAACCTGTGTGCCCAATTCTCGCTGCACTGCCCTCTAAAACTGTGAGGTAAACTGCATACCCCGATCTGAAATAGTGGACACCGGCATGCCGTATAGGCGAACAATCTCGCGAATATAAATCCCATCCAACCACTCTGAAGATTAATTAGTACCAACTGGAATAAAATGCGCAGATTTGGTTAGCCGGTCTACAATCACCCAAACAGCATCAAACCTTCTCAAGGTCTGTGGGAGCCCAACTACGAAGTCCATGGTAATACGCTCCCATTTCCACTCCGGAATTTCAAGTCTCTGTAGCAAACCACCCGGTCTCTGATGCTCGTACTTTACCTGTTGACAATTTAAACACCGAGATACAAACCCAACTATATCTTTCTTCATCCGCCTCCACCAATAGTGCTGCCTCAAATCCTGATACATCTTCGTGGCGCCTGGATGAATAGAGTACCGCAAACTGTAAGCTTCCTGGAGAATCATCTCATGCAAACCATCTATATTAGGCACACATAGCCTGACATGCATCCGTAATACACCGTCATCTCCAATAGTGACTTCCTTGGCATTACCGTGTTGAGCCGTGTCCTTAAGGACAAGTAGATATGGATCATCATACTGGCGCTCTCTGATGTGATCATATAAAGAAGACTGAGAAACTACACAGGCCAAAACTCGGTTCGGCTCGGAAATATCTAGTCTAACAAACTGATTAGCCAAGGCTTGAACATCCAAGGCTAAAGGCCTCTCTGCTACCGGTAAGTATGCTAAGCTGCCCAAACTCTCCACCTTACGACTCAAGGCATCGGCCACCATATTGGCCTTTCCGGGATGATAGAGAATGGTGATATCGTAATCCTTTAGCAACTCCAACCACCTTCGCTGCCGCAAGTTAAGATCTTTCTGTTTAAACAAATGTTGTAGACTCCGATGATCGGTATACACCTCATACTGGACACCGTACAAGTAATGCCGCCAAATTTTCAAGGCATGAATAATAGCTGCTAACTCAAGATCGTGGACTGGATAATTCTTCTCATGTACCTTTAACTGTCTGGACGCATATGCAATCACCCTACCGTCTTGCATAAGTAC
>AWOL01S0030477.1:47466-70896 GCA_000715115.1 Nicotiana otophora
AGCATCAAACCTTCTCAAGGTCTGTGGGAGCCCAACTACGAAGTCCATGGTAATACGCTCCCATTTCCACTCCGGAATTTCAAGTCTCTGTAGCAAACCACCCGGTCTCTGATGCTCGTACTTTACCTGTTGACAATTTAAACACCGAGATACAAACCCAACTATATCTTTCTTCATCCGCCTCCACCAATAGTGCTGCCTCAAATCCTGATACATCTTCGTGGCGCCTGGATGAATAGAGTACCGCAAACTGTAAGCTTCCTGGAGAATCATCTCATGCAAACCATCTATATTAGGCACACATAGCCTGACATGCATCCGTAATACACCGTCATCTCCAATAGTGACTTCCTTGGCATTACCGTGTTGAGCCGTGTCCTTAAGGACAAGTAGATATGGATCATCATACTGGCGCTCTCTGATGTGATCATATAAAGAAGACTGAGAAACTACACAGGCCAAAACTCGGTTCGGCTCGGAAATATCTAGTCTAACAAACTGATTAGCCAAGGCTTGAACATCCAAGGCTAAAGGCCTCTCTGCTACCGGTAAGTATGCTAAGCTGCCCAAACTCTCCACCTTACGACTCAAGGCATCGGCCACCATATTGGCCTTTCCGGGATGATAGAGAATGGTGATATCGTAATCCTTTAGCAACTCCAACCACCTTCGCTGCCGCAAGTTAAGATCCTTCTGTTTAAACAAATGTTGTAGACTCCGATGATCGGTATACACCTCATACTGGACACCGTACAAGTAATGCCGCCAAATTTTCAAGGCATGAATAATAGCTGCTAACTCAAGATCGTGGACTGGATAATTCTTCTCATGTACCTTTAGTTGTCTGGATGCATAGGCAATCACTCTACCATCTTGCATCAGCACTGCGCCGAGACCAATACACGACGCGTCACAATACATAGTATAAGACTCTGAACCTGTAGGCAACACCAATACTGGAGCTGTAGTCAAAGCTGTCTTGAGCTTCTGAAAGCTCTTTTCACATTCATCCGACCACCTGAACTGAGTACCTTTCTGGGTTAATTTAGTCATATGCGATGCAATAGACGAGAAACCCTCCACAAAGCGACGATAATAACCGGCCAAGCTGAGAACTTCGAATCTCAGTAACTGAAGATGGCTTGGGCCAACTCTGAACTGCCTCTATTTTCTTCGAATCCACCTTAATTCCTTCACTGGACACTATATGTCCCAAGAATGCCACCGAGTTAAGCCAGAACTCATACTTAGAGAATTTGGCATAAAGTTTCTCCTCTCTCAACCTCTGCAATATAATACCCAAGTGTTGTGCATGCTCCTCCTGGCTACGTGAGTATACCACGATATTGTCACTAAATACCACGACAAATAAGTCAAGATATGGTTGAAATACACTATTCATCAAATGCATAAATGATGTTGGGGAATTGGTTAGCCCAAAAGACATAATAAGAAATTCATAGTGGCCATAACGAGTTCTGAATGCCGTCTTCAGTATATCCGAATCCCGAATTTTCAATTGGTGATACCCAGATCTCAAATCAATTTTGGAGAACACCCTCGCTCCTTGAAGCTGGTCAAATAAATCATCAATACGTGGCAAGGGATATTTATTTTTGATTGTAATTTTGTTCAACTACCTATAATCGATGCACATCCGCATCGTACCATCTTTCTTTTTCACAAACAGAACCGGTGCACCCCAAGGTGATACATTAGGCCTAATAAACCCCTTTTCAAGGAGTTCCTGAAGTTGCTCTTTCAATTCTTTTAACTCAGCCGGTGCCATACGATATGGAGGAATAGAAATGGGTTGAGTGCCCCTGCGCCAAGTCAATACCGAAATCAATATCCCTGTCAGGCGGCGTACCCGGCAGGTCTACAGGAAATACATCAGAAAAGTCTCTCACTACCGGTACTGAATCAATAGTAGGAGTATCTACATCAACATTTCTCACAAAATCCAAGTATGACAAACACCCCTTCTCAACCATACGTTGGGCTTTAAAATAAGAAATTACCTTGCTAGGAACAAAATCTAGAGAACCTCTCCACTTAACCGTTGGCAACCCCGGCATGGTCAACGTCACGGTTTTTCCATGGCAATCCATAATAGCATGACATGGAGACAACCAATCCATACCCAGGATTACATCGAAATCAACCATACCGAGCAATAGAAGATCAACCCTAGTCTCCAATTCTCCAATAGTTACCACACACGACCAACACACATGGTCCACAGTAATAATATCACCCACCAGTGTAGATACACTAATATGTGAAACTAAGGACTCACAGGGTATATCCAGATAATGAGAAAAATACGATGATACATATAAATAAGTAGAACTAGGGTCAAATAATATAGAATCCTCCCTGTGGCACACTGAAACAATACCTGTGATCACTACATCTGAAGTAACAACATCTGGCATGGTAGGAACAGCATTGAATCGGGCATGATCACCACCTGATCGGCCTCCCCCTCTGAGGCGACCCCTAGCTACCTGAACCCTACCCCGAGCTGGTTGGGCGAGTGGTGTAACTGCTGGTGCTGGTGTCGTTGGTCAAAAACTCTGTTGTGGATCCCCACTCAATAGCCTAGGACAATCTCTCTTGAAATGACCCAATTCTCCGCACTCGAAACACCCCTCCTCTGACGGAACTATTGCTCCTGATAACCCGAAGCATTACCTGTAGAAGCTTGAGCAGACGAAGCATGATGAGAACTCTGCACTGGTAATGCACTAAATGAAGACTGGCCTGAGTGAGCACTGTAAGAACAGTGGCTAGCTGATGCACCACGATGAACTGGACGACCCGCCTGAGCGTGTTTGTAAGAATGACCCCTACCACGGTAAAACTGACCCCCTGAAGGAACACCGCTGAAATCACCGGAACCACGAGGCCTCTTAGCTTCCCTTTCCACCCGCTCCTGGCTGCAAACCATCTCAATATGACGAGCAGTATCAACAACCTCATTGAAAGTAGCACCAGACACTCTCTCTCTAAACATGATTAATCGCAGCTGAAAAGTGAGGCTATCACCTCCTGATCCTTTCCTTGTCTGTAGGAATCAACCATATAGCATGACGGGTAAATTCTGAAAATCTCATCTCATACTGCATCACGGACATATCACCCTGACGAAGCTGCTCAAACTACTTGCACAATTCCTCTCTGCGGGACTAAGGTACGAACTTCTCCAGGAATAGACCGGAGAACTACTGCCAAGTAAGGGGTGCTGCATCGTCTTGTAAGACTTCCACCATCTAAAGGTAGTCCCAAAAAACTGAAAAGTAGTGAATGAGACCCCACTAGTCTCCAGAATACCAGCTGTCCGAAGCATCCGCTGACACTTATCCAGAAAACCCTGGGCATCCTCTGACTCAGCACCGCTAAAAGATGGAGGTCGAAGCCTCTCAAATCTCTCAAGTCTTCTCTGCTCATCATCTGCCATAACAGGAACTACCGGGGCCTGAGCAGCTACAACCTGCTGGGCTGGTAGTGCCCCGGTATATGAAGTCCTTGTACTACCTGGTCTGGAGTAAGGGCAACGGGGGTATGAGTACCTCCCCCGACCTGAGAAGTGGCAGGTGCGGCCTGAGCCGAAACCACCTGAGCCAGACCAGTGCAAGCTGCCAATATCTGGGCCAAAGTCTCCTGAAGGCCTGGAATCTCAAAGGGCATAGCTGGTGCCTGAGCTGATCCTGTCGGCTCAGCTATATCTAGAATTTGTTCCTGAGCTAGAGCAACTGGTGGTACTACAGGTGCTGGTCTAACTGTGGTACGAGCTACACCTCGACCTTTACCTCGACCCCGGCCTTTACCATGGCCTCGGCCTCTGGCGGCCCTAACTGGTGGCACTGGTAGTTGATCATCTGATCCGATAGTATGTGTCCTCACCATCTATGAGAGAATAGATTAATAGAAATTTATTTTCCGAAATCAACAAATTCGCATGACGGAATACAAGAAAGTGAAGTTTTCCTACGGTTTCTGCAGCCTCTCAAAGATAAGTACAGACGTCTCCGTACCGATCCGCAAGACTCTACTAAACCTGCTCATGACTCGTGAGACCTATGTAACCTAGGCTTTAATACCAACTTGTCACGATCCAAAATCTCTCCCGTCGTGATGGCGCCTATCTCAATACTAGGCATGCTGAAAATCTCAATAAACCACAATTTCTCTCAAGATTGAAAATATAGCATTTAAATACAATACAAGCACTCCCCAAAACCTGGTGTCACTGAGTACATGAGCATCTAATATGAGTACAAGTCTAGAAAATATGGTCTATAATAGTCTGAGTCCAAATACAATAAACAAAGATATAGAGAAGGAGAGACAAGGTCTGTGAAACACGGCAGCTACCTCAAAATCTCCTAAAACTTAACTGCGCAAAATGATTAACACTCGCTATGTTCATGAACACCTGGATCTGCACACGAAGTGCAGGGTGTAGTATGAGTACAACCAACTCAGTAAGTAACAATAATAACTAAGGAACTGAAGATAATGATGAGCTACACAGTCATAGTTCACTTTCAGTAGTTCCAGCAAAGAATAGACATGCTTTCAAAGCCGACAGTTTAAGTCAAATCAATTTTATACAGTTCAATTTCAAGTAATCCGGACATAAATTCTTTCAAATATTTCACAACAATGACAGGTAGCAACCAAGTGCAACAACAAATGCAAAGCAAGTACAGCCTCTCAGGCAACAGTCACTCAATTCATCACAACAACTCAACCACTCAGCTCTCAGCCTCAGCACTCACACTCAATGGGTACCCGCGCTCACTGGGGGTGTATACAGACTCCGAAGGGGCTCCTACAGCCCAAGCGCCATAATTTGCACGGACAACTCATGTGTTGCACGGACAATTCACGTGCTACAATATCATGCATAGACAACTCACGTGCTATACTATCCTTACCTCACTGGCAGGCCCTCGGCCTTACTCAGTCCTCAACCTCTCAAGTCTCTCGGGCTCTCAGAAATCACAAAGATCAACCCAAACAAAGATAACATAGTATATTAACAAATATCCAGAAAGACTGAGGCATAATAAGCAAGACAAATCATGACTGAGTACAAGACAACAATTAGCAAATAATTCAACAAGTACGCGACCTCTGTGGGTCCCAACAGTACTATCACATGGCCTAAGCATGATTTTAATCATGATTTACAGTCAGATTTCTTCAACACAAAGAGAGCTTATAGCTAACAACAGGTTATTCAACCTTACAGTTTCATGGGACGGACCTAGTCACAATCCTTTCGGTGCACGCCCACACACACGTCACCTAGAATGTGTGTCACCTCCAAAATACACATGACATAAAATTCGGGATTTCATACCCTCAGGACAATATTTATAACTGTTACTTACCTCAACCTGTGTAATTCTTTATTCCGCTATGCCCTTGCCACAAGAATTGGTCTCCGAAAGACTCGTATCTAGTAACAATTAATTCGAATTAGTCAATACAAATTATTGTAATTAATTCCATAAGGAAATACTAATTTTTCCAATAAAATCCAAAATAACTCAAACATTGCCCGTAGGGCCCACATCTCGGAACCCGACAAAAGTTACATAATATGAACGCTCATCCAACCACGAGTCCAACCATATACATTTTACCAAAATCCAACACCAACTCGACCCTCAAATCTTCAATTAAAGTCTATGAAGATTTCTATCATTTTCAACCAAATCCTTACCCATTTGAACTTAACAATCTTTCCACAACCTTATTGGTATATATAAATGATACTCTACACCCAAGAATCATACTATTAATCACCCATCTTTACTCTAAATCCAAAATTGAAGAATTAAGGAAAGCAATTCTTACCTTTTTGAAGCCCTAGCAAGATCCTTGTGAAATCTTCAAACCTTGAACAAGAATTGATGGATAAATCACTAAGTCTTCACTTTCTCTCTCTAAAATGCTCTCACCTCTCTCTAAAATATCAGATTTTTGGCTCAAAAATGAGCTCCAAGGGCTATAAATCGAAGTTGGGTCGGGTCCAAAATTAGAAAAAATGGAAGCTCCGACGCAGTAATGCGATCGCATAACAAGTATGCGGTCTGCATACCGGCCGCATAATTTGGCCTCCAAAGCTGGGCGTTACTGACCTATTCTGCGGTCATTATGCGGTCCGCATACTTGTTCTGCGGTCGCATAATGCACCTCAAAACAGGTCTGCGGTCGCATAGTGCGCCGCAGATTTTCCACAAATCTTGCCCTCCTCCTGTTCCACTTTTCGACCATTATGTGGTCCGCAGAGTGATTCTGCGACCGCATAGTGGTCGCAGAAATGACCATTTTTCGATAAAAGTTTCCTTTACACTTAGATGCATTGTTCAACCAAAACAGTCCGAGCCGCGGTGAGCAAGCTCGCCGCGAGAAATTTCTATAATCTTTGTACTAATTGATCTACCTCGGCACCACCAAAACTTAATTTCCTTAGCAAAATTTCTCCGAGGTCGTTACACATAAGTTACATCCGGTCAACCTTTTCAACTTAAATTCTAAACCTTGGAACTAAGCGCTCTAAATCATTTAAAAGCCTCACCGAACCCAAACCAATTATTCCGGCAAGCCAAATAACGACAGTAATTCATAATTTGAGCAGTAAATGGGGGAATGGGATTGCAATAGTCAAAATGACCGGTCGGGTCATTACATTACTATAAGATAATGAAGAAAGTTATTTTATGTTTGGGCCAAAACTAGAAATCTGCTAAGCCCATTAATCTCATACAATGGTCCCCTTTTGTAGTTCTTGAATAATTAATTTAATCTATTTCATGCTTTTCTACAATGACATACTCTTATGGCTTTACAAATCTCAAGTTAGTTTAAGACAAATAATTCATAAACTTCATAGCTTGATTTAGGCACGATTAATAAATTATCGTGGTCATGGGTACGGTTCCAGAGGCATGGTCATGATACGTAACTCCCAATTCGAGTGCGCGTTTCACGCGACTTGACCATAACTTCAAATAATAATAATAAATATGTTGTAAATCGCGGGTGCATTTCACATTGCGTGGTTTACAATGTGTACCAAATGACAAGTGTACGACATCGTAACTTGTTCAAGAAATAACTCCATAAATATTAAAAATCGATTTAAATACATAATTAAAAGCGGTCAAAGGTAAAATGCACAATAGGTTTAAAACAGGTAATAAATCAAATAATTTAAAAGTAAAATAATAATAAAAAAATAGATAATTAGGCCAAGTATTAATTGTTAAGCGACCGTGCTAAAATCACAGAACTCGGGAGTGTTTCATACCTTCTCCCGAATTAACAGAATTCCTTACCCGGTCTTCTGTGTTCGCGAACCATAAATAAAGTCAATTTCCTTGATTTGGGATTTTAAAATAAATCGGTGACTTCGGACACCATATATTATTCCAAGTGGCGACTCTGAATAAATAAATAATCTCATTTCGAATAATGTCACTTAAATTGAAAAAACTCCCTATCCCCTATCCCCTCGGGAAAAAGGAGATGTGACAGGTCCCACTGTTGATTTTTTAGATGAATTTCAAAATTTAAATCAGAAAATTAAAAATTCCATGTGGAATTAATTCCTACGAATTGTGTTGAGTATATTTAATTGTTTGTGACTAGATTTGAAGCTTTCTTACCCTAATTCGCGAGGCAAAGGTATATTGGAATCTTGAGTTGGTTGCAAATCGAGGTAAGTGTCATGGTTAACCTTGACTTGAGGGATTATGACTTATTTGTCTTTTTGCTACTCCCTCCATTCCAATTTATGTGAACCTATTTTCTTTTTGGTCCGTTCCAAAAAGAATGACCCCTTTCTAAATTTGGAAACAATTTAGCTTAAACTTCCAATTCTACCCTTAATGAGAAGCTGTTATAACCACACAAATACTCTGGACCCCTTTTTGACTAGTTTAGGGCCACAAATTCCAAAAGTCTTCATTTTTCTTGAACTTCGTGCCCAGTCAAACAGGTTTACAGAAATTAGAACGGAGGAAGTATGTGATTTAATGTGCGGGTACAACGTATATGTGAGGTGACGAGTATTTATGCATTGTGGTTGAGTCAAAGCATGCGGGTGGAATTTGTTTATTGTGAATAATTGCCTATTTAATTAAGATATTTCTGCTTAAGTTATTATTGTTTATTTGATCATTTTTAATGAGATTATTGCTAGTTTAATTATTGTTGAATATTTTGGAAGGTGAGGTCAGTATTCTGGTATTGAATTGATTGATAAGTATATATCCCTGCATTTAAATACTCTTTCGAATTTATATTATTATTTTCATGATAAGGAAGAGTGTAAAACCATGAAGGGTGATACCGTGTCATTTATATTATTTATATTATCCTTGTCATGGTGAAAAAGAGTGTAAAAGTATGAAGGGTAATGTCGTGCCATTTTCAAAGAGAGTTAAAGCATGAATGGTGATGCCGTACAAGAAGAGAGTTAAAGCACGAAGGGTGATGCCGTGCCAGAAGAGAGTTAAGGCACGAAGGGTGATGTCGTGCCAGAAGAGAGTTAAAGCACGAAAGGTGATGCCGTTCCAATCTTATTATTTATTTATAAATTTATGGAAAGAATGAGAGTAAAAGTACGAAGGGTGGTGTCGTGCCATTTTCATATTATTAGCTGCTCATTTTATTGTTGATGAATTAATTGGCTGCTACATGACACTTCTCCTGCTGAAATTATTATATTATTCCCTTCGCATGTTCCCTCTTAAATTTATAAATTGTTCTTTATTGTGTTATTGTTGCTTTGTATTTGTATATACTTGTACAGGTTGTTTACGTACGTGTCTTGGCATAGCTTCGTCACTACTTCATCGAGGTTAGGCTTGACACTTACGAAGTACATAGGGTCGGTTGTACTCATACTACACTCTGCACTTCTTGTGCAGATTTTGGAGTTGGTCCCAGCGGCATACCATAGACNCAAAGCATGCGGGTGGAATTTGTTTATTGTGAATAATTGCCTATTTAATTAAGATATTTCTGCTTAAGTTATTATTGTTTATTTGATCATTTTTAATGAGATTATTGCTAGTTTAATTATTGTTGAATATTTTGGAAGGTGAGGTCAGTATTCTGGTATTGAATTGATTGATAAGTATATATCCCTGCATTTAAATACTCTTTCGAATTTATATTATTATTTTCATGATAAGGAAGAGTGTAAAACCATGAAGGGTGATACCGTGTCATTTATATTATTTATATTATCCTTGTCATGGTGAAAAAGAGTGTAAAAGTATGAAGGGTAATGTCGTGCCATTTTCAAAGAGAGTTAAAGCATGAATGGTGATGCCGTACAAGAAGAGAGTTAAAGCACGAAGGGTGATGCCGTGCCAGAAGAGAGTTAAAGCACGAAGGGTGATGCCGTGCCAGAAGAGAGTTAAGGCACGAAGGGTGATGTCGTGCCAGAAGAGAGTTAAAGCACGAAAGGTGATGCCGTTCCAATCTTATTATTTATTTATAAATTTATGGAAAGAATGAGAGTAAAAGTACGAAGGGTGGTGTCGTGCCATTTTCATATTATTAGCTGCTCATTTTATTGTTGATGAATTAATTGGCTGCTACATGACACTTCTCCTGCTGAAATTATTATATTATTCCCTTCGCATGTTCCCTCTTAAATTTATAAATTGTTCTTTATTGTGTTATTGTTGCTTTGTATTTGTATATACTTGTACAGGTTGTTTACGTACGTGTCTTGGCATAGCTTCGTCACTACTTCATCGAGGTTAGGCTTGACACTTACGAAGTACATAGGGTCGGTTGTACTCATACTACACTCTGCACTTCTTGTGCAGATTTTGGAGTTGGTCCCAGCGGCGTACCATAGACTTGCTCGGATTCAGCTACCCAGAGGAGACTTGAGGTATAACTGCACAGCGTCCGCAGTGCTGAAGTCCCCTTCTATCTTATCTTATCTGTGTACTATCTTTCAAACAGCTTGAATTTTATTCAGACCTTTATTTGTATTATTCTAGTAGCTCGTGCACCTGTGACACTAGATTCTGAGATATTTTGATGATTCGGTAGTTATGGTCTTCCGCACTTTATTTCAGTAATTGACTTCCGTTTAATTTAATTTGTTTAAAAATAGTTAAGATTATTCTAACGTTGTCTTGCCTAGCAAGTGAAATATTAGACGCCATCATGGTCCCAAAGGTAGGAATTTCAGGTCGTGACAAGTTGGTATCAGAGCACTAGGTTACTTAGGTCTCACAAGTCATAAGCAAGCTTAGTAGAGTCTGAAAGATCGGTATGGAGACGTCTGTACTTATCTTCTAGAGGCTATGAAGTTTAGCTTTCTTATTCAGTCGTGTGATTTTATTCTATCATCGATGATTGAACCATTCTATTCTTTTTCTCTTGCAGATGGCGAGAACACGTAATACATCTACCGACGGATAGGGGCTAGAGCCCCAGGTGGCAACTATGACCAGGGGTAGAGGTCGAGGCTGAGGCAAAGGTAGAGCTCAAGCTAGAGCTCGAGCAGCAGCACACGCAGTGGAGCCCTAGGTGGATCTTCAGGATGAGGTTCCAGTTTAGACTGAACCCGTTGGACCAGTTCAGGTCCCGGAAGGATTCATAGCTACTCCAGTGCTTCAGGACGCTCTAGTCTGTTTGGTGAGTCTTATAGAGGGCGTGACCCAGAATGGTACATTTCCAGTGGCACCAACCATCTCACAGCCTGGGGGAGGAGCACAGACTCCCACGACTCTCGCTCCGGAGTAGATGGCTCCCCAGAATCAGGCTCCAGCAGCCCTGCTAGTTGGGGTAGCTCAGCTAGTTGTTACAGCACAGGCCGATGATAGACCCACCATGTCTTATGAGGCTTTATTGAGGTTGAACAAGTTTACTAAGCTATTTCTAGTTCACTTCAGTAGTACACCTTCTGAGTACCCACATGATTATCTTGACCGCTGCCATGAGGTATTGCGGAACATGGGTATAGTCGAGACCAATGGGGTCGATTTTGCTGCATTTCAGATGATGGGTTCCTCCAAGAGGTGATGGAGAGATTATATATTGATCAGACCAGCTGGGTCGCCTGCATTAACTTGGGAGCAGTTCTCACGGCTATATTTAGAGAAGTTCCTTCCTATCACATTGAGAAGGATTACCGCAGGAAATTTAAGCGTCTCCAGCAGGGCAGTATGATTGTTACTCAGTATGAGACCCGTTTTATGGATCTATCCCGTCATGCTCTCCTTTTACTTCCTACTGAGGGAGTGAGAATGAGAAGGTTTATTGATGGACTCACTCACCCTATCAGGCTTCAGATGGCCAAGGAGACCGGAAGTGAGATTTCCTTTCATGCGACTGCTAATGTTGCTAGGAGGATCGAGATTGTTCTTGCACAGGAGAGAGGACAAGGGTCAGATAAGAGGCCTCGTCAGTTCGGTGGGTTCAGTGGTGCCTCGTTTGGAGGCAGGGGTAATTTTGGTATCGGTCATCCTCCCAGGCCGTTTCATTTAGCGCTCCAGGCATCCTACAGTGCTTCAGGTGGTCGCGGCCCTCATATGTCTCATTCCAACCAGCTAGCCTACAGTGCACCACCAACTCCCATTAGCACAGCTCCGATCCTAAGTTTTCAGAGTGGTTACTCAGGTCGACAAGGTCATCAGTCACAGCAGCCGAGGTCCTATTATACTTGTGGAGATTCTAGGCACATTGCTAGATTATGCCCCAGGTCTCAGGGCAGCATGTAGCAGCAGGGTTATCGTGCTATGATTCCAGCACCAGCTGTTCTGCCACCCACCCACCCAGCTAGGGGCAGGGGTCAGACAGCTAGAGGTGGAAGTCAGGTTGTTAGAGGTGGAGGCCAGCCTATTAGAGGTCATTCCAGGGATGCGGTTCAAAGGGGCAGGGCCTAACCCTGATTTTATGCTTTTCCAACTAGGCTTGAGGCCGAGTCATCCGATGCCGGGATCACAGGTATTGTTCCAGTTTGCCATAGAGATGATTTAGTTCTATTTGATCTAGGATCTACTTATTCCTATGTGTCCTCCTATTTTGCTTCGTATCTGGTTGTGCCTCGTGATTCTCTGAGTGCTTATGTGTGTGTGTCCACACCGGTGTGAGATTCTATTTTGGTAGATCATGTCTATTATTCGTGTATGGTTACTATTAGGAGTCTTGAGACCAACGTGGATCTCCTACTTCTTGATATAGTAGATTATGTTGTTATATTGGGAATGGATTGGCTGTCACCTTATTATGCTATATTGGATTGTCACGCCAAAATGGTGACCTTGGCCATACCGGGGTTACCTTAATTAGAGTGGAAAGGGATTCCTGGCCATTCTACCATAATGGTTATCTCTTATATGAAGGCTCGGTGTATGGTTGAGAAGGGTTGTCTAGCTTATTTGGCTCATATTCGCGATTATAGTGCGGATGTTCCTTCTATGGATTCAGTCACAGTTGTCCGTGAGTTTCCAGATGTATTTTCTACAGATTTTACCGGGGATGCCACCCGACAGAGATATTGACTTCTGTATTGATTTGGCTCCAGGCACTTAGTCCATTTCTATTCCACCATATTGTATGGCCCCGCCGGAGTTGAAGGAATTAAAAGAACATTACAAGAATTGCTTGATAAGGGCTTCTTTAGACCAAGTGTCTCGCCCTGGGGTGCGCCTGTGTTATTCGTGAAGAAGAAAGATGGGTCGATGAGAATATGTATAGATTATCGGTAGTTGAACAAGGTCACTATCAAGAACAAGCATCCGTTGCCAAGAATTGAGGACTTATTCGATCAGCTTCAGGGTGCCAAGGTGTTTTCAAAGATTGATTTGAGGTCTGGTTATCATCAGTTGAAGATTAGGGAATCCGATGTCCCTAAACAGATTTTTGGACTCGGTATGGGCATTAAGAATTCCTAGTGATGTCATTTGGGCTAACAAATACCCCAACAGCATTTATGGATTTAATGAACCGGGTATTCAAACCCTATTTGGATTCTTTTGTGGTTGTATTCATTGATGATATCTTAATTTACTTCAGCAGTCGAGAGGAGCATGATCAACATCTTCGAATTGTGCTTCAGACTTTGAAAAATAATCAATTATATGCCAAATTCTCAAAATTTGAATTTTGGTTAGACTTAGTTGCCTTTTGGGGGCATGTTGTATCGGCAGAAGGCATAAAAGTGGATCCTAAGAAGATTGAGGCAGTTCAAAATTGGCCTAGACCTACTTCAGCTATAGAGATCCGAAGTTTCCTAGGTTTGGTAGGTTATTATCACTGGTTTGTGGAGGGGTTTTCATCCATAGCACCCCCACTGACCAATTGACCCACAAGGGTGCCCCATTCAGGTGGTCAGACGAGTGTGAGTTGAGCTTTCAGAAGCTCAAGACTACTTTGACTACGGCGCCAGTGTTGGTATTACCCACAGGTTCAGGATCTTATATGATGTATTGTGATGCATCTCACGTTGGGATTTGTGCAGTATTGATGCAAGATGGCAGGGTGATTGTATATGCGTCACGGCAGTTGAAAGTTCACGAGAAAAATTATCCTGTGCATGACTTAGAATTGGCAGCCATTGTTCATGCGCTGAAAATTTGGAGGCACTACCTTTACTGTGTCTCGTGTGAGGTATTTACTGATCATCGTAACCTACAGTATTTGTTCAAACAAACAGATCTCAACTTGAGGTAGATAAGATGGTTGGAGCTGTTGAAAGACTATGATATCACTATTTTGTATCACTCCGGAAAGGACAATGTGGTGGCCGATGCTTTGAGTAGAAAGGCTGTGAGTATGGGCAGCCTTGCGTATATTCCGGTTGGTGAGAGGCCATTAGCTGCAGATGTTCAGACTTTGTCCAATCAGTTTATGAGGTTAGATATTTCAGAGCCCAGTCGGGTTCTAGCTTGCACAGTTGCTTGGTCTTCTTTATATGAGTGTATTAGAGAGCGCCAGCATGACGATCCTCATTTGCTTGTCCTTAAGGACACGGTGTGGCACGGTGGTGCCAAGCAGGTTGTTGTGGGGGAAGATGGAGTTCTGCGGATGCAGGGTCGTATTTGTGTGCCTAATGTGGATGGTCTTCATGAATTAATTTTGGAAGAGGCCCACAGTTCCCGGTATTCCATTTATCCAGGTGCCGCCAAAATATATCAAGATTTGCGGAAACATTATTGGTGGAGGAGAATGAAGAAGGATATAGTTACATATGTAGCTCGGTGTCTAAATTGTCAGCAAGTCAAGTACGAGCATCATAGACCTGGTGGTTTGCTTCAAAAGTTAGAAATTCCTGAGAGGAAGTGGGAGCGTATCACTATGAATTTTGTTGTTGGACTTCCACGGACTCATAGAAAGTTCGACGCAGTATGGGTCATTGTGGACAGGTTGACCAAGTCAGCACACTTTATTCCAGTAGCAGTTACCTATTCTTCAGAGCAGTTAGCGGAGATTTACATCCGCGAGATTGTACGCCTTCACGGTGTGCCCGTGTCTATCATTACTGATCGATGTACACAGTTCACCTCGCACTTCTGGAGGGTTTTACAGCGTGAGTTAGGCACGTGGTTTGAGTTGAGTACATCATTCCATCCACAGACAGACGGACAGTCAGAGCGAACTATTCATATATTGGAAGATATGCTTCGCGCTTGTGTTATAGACTTTGGAGGTTCTTGGTGTCAGTTCTTGCCACTTGTGGAGTTTGCCTATAATAATAGCTACCAGTCGAGCATTCAAATGGCTCCATATGAAGCATTATACGGGAGGCGGTGTCGTTCGCCAGTTGGCTAGTTTGAACCAGGATAAGCTCGGTTATTGGGTACCGATTTGGTACAAGATGCCTTGGATAAGGTCAAGATTATTCAGAATCGACTTCGTACAACTCAGTGTAGGCAAAAGGGTTATGCCGACCGTAAAGTTTGTGATGTTGTATTCATGGTTGGAGAAGGAGTATTGCTCATGTGTTCACCTATGAAGGGTGTAATTATGTTCAAAAAGAAGGACAAGTTGAGCCCTAGGTATATAGGACCCTTTGAAATTCTTAAAAGGGTGGGAGAAGTAGCCTGCAGGCTTACATTACCACTTAGTTTATCAGCAATTCATCCGGTGTTCCATTTGTCTATGCTCCAGAAATATCATGGTGATCCGTCCCATGTGTTAGATTTGTGCTCAGTCCAATTGGACAAGGTTTTGACTTACGAGGAGCAGCCGGCAGATATTCTAGCCTGGCAGGTCCGACAGTTAAGGTCTAAGAGTTATCCTTCAGTTCGGGTGCAATGGAGAGGTCAATCGGTTGAAACATCTACCTAGGAGTCCGAGTCGGACATGCGGAGTAGATATCCACACATTTTTACCACCTCAGGTAATTTTCTAATTCCGTTCGAGGACGAACGTTTGTTTTAAAGGTGGAGAATGTGATGACCCGATAGGTCATCTTTAAATTTAATAATTATTTTTGTGATTTTAAACCTCAAATAGTACCACTCGACTTTTTTCGACTTGCGTGCACAATCCGTAAATTTTTTCGGAAACTCTTTATGTGACAAATTAATTAAAATGTGAAATAGTGCTTCAAAACTCATTTGAGTTGACTTCGGTCAACATTTTGAGCAAATCCGGATCAGTATTTTGACAGTTCCGGTAGGTCCGTATCGTAATTTGGGACTTGGGGGTATGCCCGAAATTTAATTTGGAGGTCCCTAGCTTGAGTTATCGCCATTTGTTAAACATTGGAAGTTGGAAAGCTTATAGATTCCAAAGTTTAACCGCGGATTTGACTTTATGGATATCGGAGTCAGAACCCGATTCTGGAAATTTGAATAGCTCTGTTATGTTATTTATGCCTTGTGCGCCAAATTTAAAGTCATTTCGGATTCGTTTAATACGTTTTGGCACGAGTTTTGTAAATAGAAATATTTGAAACTCCTAAGTCTGAATCGAGGTGTGAATTGTAATTGCGTTGTTATTTGATGTGATTTGAGATCCCAAATAAGTCCGTCTAATGTTATAGAACTTGTTAGAATATTCGGACGAGGTCCAGAGTGGCTCGGATGCATTTCGGACGAGCCACAGACCATTTGGAACATGTTGTCCAGTGCTAGTTCTGGTGCATCGCACCTGCGTATTTTTTATCGCAGGTGCGATACCGCTTTTGCGGGCAGTCGATCGCAAATGCGCACCTCGTCTCTTCTGCGACTCCTTCTTGCGCTTCTACGCAGCCGCAGATGCGGAACTCGCCTGGCTGCTTGGCTTCGCAAATGCGGCCCTTGTCTCGCAAATGCGAGGCCACAGATGTGGTCTTTTGCCCGCAAATGCAAGACTGGGCAGAACAATAAGGGGTCAAAAATGGCCATTTTTCTTCATTTCGGTTGGGTTTTAAAACCTCGGGTTTTGGGCGATTTGAAGGAATTTTTCACGACTTCGAACTGGGTAAGTATTCCTTTTTATATATTGATGATATTTCATAAATCCATGTCTATATTCATCATTTATTTCGGATTTAGATGGAAAAAATTAGAATTTTTGTAAAACTTTTCAAAAAAAATATTTTAGGATTTCAAGGTCCTTTGACATCGGAATTTGATAATTTTTGTATGGTTAGACTCGTCTCGGAACGGGTGTTCGGATTTCGTAAGTTTTTCTGAGATTAGAGACGTGAGTCCCACTGTTGATTTTTGAGATGTATTTCGAAATTTAATTCACAAAATTAGAAATTCCATGTGGAATTATTTCCTACGAATTGAATTGTTTGTGACTAGATTTGAAGCTTTCGGACACTAATTCGCGAGGCAAATGTGTATTGGAATCTTGAGTTGGTTGCAAAGCGAGGTAAGTGTCGTGGTTAACCTTGACGTGAGGGAGTAGGACTTATTTGTCTATTTGCTACGTCATTTAATATGCGGGTACAACGTATATGTGAGGTGACGAGTACTTATGCGTTGTGGTTGAGTCAGTATGCGGGTGGAATTGTTTTATTGTGAATAATTGCCTATTTAATTAAGATGTTCCTGCTTAAGTTATTATTGTTTATTTGATCATTTTTCATGACATTATTGCTAGTTTAATTATTGTTGAATATTTTGGAAGGTGAGGTCGATATTCTGGTATTAAATTGATTGATAAGTATATATCCCTGTATTTAAATACTCTTCTAAATTTATATTATTATTTTCATGGTAAGGAAGAGTGTAAAAGCACGAAAAGTGATGTCGTACCATTTATATTATTTATATTATCCTTGTCATGGTGAGAAAGAGTGTAAAAATATAAAGGGTGATATTGTACCATTTTCAAAGAGAGTTAAAGCACGAAGGGTGATGTCGTGTCAGAAGAGAGTTAAAGCACGAAGGGTAATGCCGTGCCAGAAGAGAGTTAAGGCACGAAGGGTGATGTCGTGCCAGAAGAGAGTTAAAGCACGAAGGGTGATGTCGTGCCAGAAGAGAGTTAAAGCACGAAGGGTGACGGCGTGCCAATTTTATTATTTATTTATAAATTTATGGGAAGAATGATAGTAAAAGCGTGAAGGGTGGTGTCGTGCCATTTTTATATTATTAGCTGCTCATTTTATTGTTGATGAATTAATTGGCTGCTACGTGACACTTCTCCTGCTGAAATTATTATATTATTCCCCTTCGCATGTTCCCTCCCAAATTTATAAATTATTATTTATTGTGTTATTGTTGCTTCGTAATTGTATATACTTGTAGATGTTGTTTACATACGTGCCTTGTCATAGCCTCGTCACTACGTCGTCTAGGTTAGGCTCGATACTTACGGAGTACGTGGGGTCGGTTGTACTCATACTACACTCTGCACTTCTTGTGCAGATTTTGGAGTTGGTCCCAGCGGCGTACCATAGACTTGCTCGAATTCAGCTACCCAGAGGAGACTTGAGGTACCACTACACATGTCTGTAGTTCTGAACTCCCCTTCTATCTTATCTTAGCTGCGTATTATCTTTCAAACATTTTGAATTTAATTCAGACCTTTATATGTATTGTTCAAGTAGCTCGTGCACTTGTGACACTAGATTCGGGGATGTATTTTGATGATTCGGTAGTTATGGTCTTCCGCACTTTATTTCAGTAATTGACTTCCATTTAATTTAATTTGTTTACAAATGGTTATGATTATTTTAACGTTGGCTTGCCTAGCAAGTGAAATGTTAGGCAACATCACGGTCCCGAAGATGAGAATTTCGGGTCGTGATAGTCATTAATAATGTCTTGGCTAGCATGGAATGTGAGGGGACTAAATAAATGGTATAAACAAAAGGAAATTGCTACATACCTTAAAGAGAATAAAGTAAAGTTAGTTGGATTAGTGGAAACAAGAGTCAAGGAACATAATGCGGGCACAATTAGTAGCAAAATAGCTCAATGGAAAATGCAGACTGGATGATGCAGTTTGGACATCTCATTACTGAGTACAGACTACCTCATATTTCAGATCACAGCCATATGATGATAAATACTAACATGAGGGAGTCGAAGATCAAGCCACCATTCAAATTCTTTAATGTTTGGTAAACACATGAGATCTTTCTTAAGATAGTGGAGGATTATTTGACACAAAGCTTGCATTTAGATACAATGAGAAATATTGGCTGAAGCAGAAATATATTAGAGGAAATCAAAAGATTCTAAATGAAACTGAGTTCAAGGATATTGCAATGAAAATTGAACAAGCCAGGGAACACCTGCAAGAGATCCAGCCAAGATAAGTGCACATTACATAGATGCACTTGCATCAGAAGAGAAGAGTATAATATGTCAACTTGAAAAGTGATCCTTGATTGAAGAAAGTATTATGCAACAGAAGTCTGGGGCAATGTGGATAAACTTGGAGATTCTAACACTAGTTATTTCTTAGCAGTCATGAGGGATAGGAAATAGAGAAAACAAATCACAGATATTGATTCTCTAGATGGAAGGAGATTGACTGATTCAGCAGCTATAAGGGAAGAGATTACTCAGTTTTACAAGTCACTCATGGGCACAACAATTCTAAGTGTCACTGAGTAGACCACGAGAAGAGGTAAAAGGCTGAATCATGCCCAGCAACTTCAGCTATGTGAAACAGTAACAGAACAAGAAATTTATGACGGATTATGCTCCATAGGAGATGACAAAGAACCAGGGATGGATGGATATAATGCAGTATTCTATAAACAATCATGGCCAACTATCAAACATGAAGTTATAGAAGCACTAAAGCAGTTCTTTACAACATGTACTATGTTTAGAGGCATCAATTGTACATCAGTTACTTTGAATCCAAAAGTAGTTAACCCTGCTACAATCAAAGAGTATAGGTCCATTGCCTGCTGTACTGTTCTCTATAAAATCATTGCTAAAGTTCTGGAAGGAATAATACGAAAGGTTATTGCTAGCATCATCATAGAAACACAAGTTGGATTCATTCCCAGGAGAAAAGTTATAGACAATGTGATCTTGGCACATGAATTGGTAAAGGCATACAAAAGGAAATACATCTCACCAAGATGTATGATCAAGGTAGATATTCAGAGACCATATGACACAATAGATTGGAGGTATCTGAAGCAGATGCTGGAAGAGATATATTTTCCTCCAAAATTTGTTAGATGGGTGATGGAATATGTGTCAACTATTAATTACTCCACAGTAATCAATGTAGAACCAACAAAACCATTTGATGCTGCAAGAGGCTCGGGCAAGGGGGCCCTATGCCACGCTTTTTATTTTCCATAGCCATGGAGTACTTAAGCAGAAATCTTAGTGAACTGAGGGATAATAAGCAATTCAAGTATCATCCTAAGTGTTCAAAAATGAATATCACTCATTTGAGTTTTGCGGATGACCTACTAATGTTTGCCAAAGGAGATCTAACTTCTGTAGGTCTACTACACAGAAAATTTGGCAATTTCACAGATGCTTTAGGTTTACAAGCTAACATGTCAAAGAGTGCTATCTATTTTGGTGGAGTCTGAGATCTTGTCAAACATGATATTCAACAACTATTGGGATATGGGCAAGAGGAATTACCTTTTAGGTATTTAGGGATTCCACTAGCTACAAGATAGCTGAAGATGGTAGAATGGCAACCATTAATTTCCAAGATCACTGCAAGGGTGGCTTCATGGGTAGCAAAGAAGTTGTCATATGTTGGTCGAGTCCTGTAATGACTCGACCGGTCGTTTTGGGCATTTATGCAACTTTCTACTATTTTAAGTCTCGAATAGCTTTATAAGATGTATTATGACTTGTGCAAATTGTCGGTTTTGGTTTTCAGATATTTTAGAGTTAGTTTGGAAGAATGAAATTCAAGGTTTAAAGCTTAAGTTAAAAAGGTTGATCGGATGTTGACTTACATCTAAACGACTCCAGAATAGAGTTTTGATGATTCCAATAGCTCTATATGGTGATTTTGGACTTAGGAGCATGTCCGAAAAATTATTTGGAAGTCCGTAGTTAAATTGGACTCGAAATGGCTAAAATAGAAATTTAAGTTTGGAAGTTTGACCGGGGAGTTGACTTTTTTGATATCAGGATCGGAATCCAATTCTGGAAATTTGGAATAGTTTCGTTATGTCATTTATGACTTGTGTGCAAAATTTAAGGTCAATCGGACTTGATTTGATAGGTTTCGGCATTGAATGTACAAGTTGGAATTTGTTAGTTTTCATTAGGCTTGAATTGGAGTGTGATTTGTGTTTTTGATGTTGTTTGATGTGATTTGAGAGCTCAACTAAGTTTGTATCGTATTTTAGGACTTGTTGGTACATTCAGACGGGGTCCCAAGTTGCTCAGGTGTGTTTCGGGGTGAGTTTTGAGCAAGTCTGGGCATCTCAGCACTCTGATGTTATTCTAGAAATTTGGAAGCGTGGGGGAGGGGGCACATTTTGGAGTGCTGAGGCAGAGGAAAAGTGTCTCCTGAAGTCCGGGGGTAATAGCAGGAACCTCCGGTACTTGCCCCCAACTGGAACTACTGGCGGCTCCCCAACTGCTTCTCTGGTAGGTGCCCTAGCTGCGGCACGTGCTCCTCGTCGGCCTCTGCCTCTAACCATAGCGGCATATACTCCGGGGGTAACATCATCAAGAACCGCGGCTCATATCTTCACCATTTGTGAGAGAATGGAATGGTAAATTTCAAACTTCAAGATCAATGAACTCGCACAATAGGAATGAAGGAAGTGAAATTGTCCTAATAGTTCTGTAGCCTCTCAAAGATAAGTACCGACATCTACGTACCGATCCGCAAGACTCTACTAAACTCGCTTATGAATCGTAGCACCAATGAACCTAGGGCTCTGATACCAACTGTCACAACCCAATTTTTTTCTCCGTTTGGTATCGTGATGGCACCTAGTCTTAGGGACTAGGTAAGCCTAACATTAATTGAAACAATATTATTTAATTAACATCTAACAAAATAAATAGAAATCTCTTACAATTCCCAAATCCGGTAGTACAAGTCATAAGCTCTACAGAATGTTAGCTAGAAAACTTCTAAATACAACTATCCAAAAATAAGAATAAACAGTGTAAAACGAAAAGTTGAAGGTGACTCTGAAACCTGCGAACGCAGCGGCAGGTTTACCTTGAGTCTCCGCAGCGACAGTCTACACAGCTAGCTAACGAACAAATACCTGGGTCTGCACAAAAGGAATATTGTGCAGAAGCGTAGCATGAACACACCACAGTGGTGCCCAGTAAGTATCAAGACTAACCTCGGTAAAGTAGTGATGAGGACTAGTCAAAACACCAATTGGTCTACTAAACGGAACAAGCATAAGTATAGGGATGACAGAATATGACATCTATCTAAGGACCCCGCGATATGGCTAACGACATAGCAACTGCAATAAGGAAGGAAAAATAGCAAGTAACAGCGGAACACCAGAATAAGACACAGAAGAATGAACGAAAACACAATCCAAATCCAAAACTTACAATACAGTAAAGGCAAGTAGTAACTCAGCAGCTACAATAGTTTTCACATCAGGTCTCAGCCAACAACCCCAATAAATTAGTCAAATCCTTCAAGTGTAAACTTTCACCCGTAAGTTTTTTAATTGAGGTCTTTGGAATATAATCCTTTCTAATAAGAAATTATTTTTAAAATATACTTCCTTCAAATAAATATCTTTCAAACATAGTTCTTTCAAGATAAAACCTTTTAAATATAAACTTTTCAAATAATTAGCCTTCAAACATAGTTCTTTCAAGATAAAACCTTTTAAATATAAACTTTTCAAATAATTAGCCTTCAAACATAGTTCTTTCAAGATAAAACCTTTTAAATATAAACTTTTCAAATAATTAGCCTTCAAACATAGTTCTTTCAAGATAAAACCTTTTAAATATAAACTTTTCAAATAATTAGCCTTCAAACATAGTTCTTTCAAGATAAAACCTTTTAAATATAAACTTTTCAAATAATTAGCCTTCAAACATAGTTCTTTCAAGATAAAACCTTTTAAATATAAACTTTTCAAATAATTAGCCTTCAAACATAGTTCTTTCAAGATAAAACCTTTTAAATATAAACTTTTCAAATAATTAGCCTTCAAACATAGTTCTTTCAAGATAAAACCTTTTAAATATAAACTTTTCAAATAATTAGCCTTCAAACATAGTTCTTTCAAGATAAAACCTTTTAAATATAAACTTTTCAAATAATTAGCCTTCAAACATAGTTCTTTCAAGATAAAACCTTTTAAATATAAACTTTTCAAATAATTAGCCTTCAAACATAGTTCTTTCAAGATAAAACCTTTTAAATATAAACTTTTCAAATAATTAGCCTTCAAACATAGTTCTTTCAAGATAAAACCTTTTAAATATAAACTTTTCAAATAATTAGCCTTCAAACATAGTTCTTTCAAGATAAATACTTTTCAAGTATACCCCTTTCAAATAAACATCTTCAAACATAGTTCCTTCAAGATAAATACTTTTCAAATATAAACTTTTCAAGTAATATCCTTCGAGTATAAGTCACCATGTGACACCTAAGCATGGAAGATTAGAAGCTATGAACACAGATATAACCACAGGGGAAATCTACGGGGATACCATCCCGTAGTCCCGAATTAATTATGCAGTACATGGGGGATCTCCCGTGTTACAACCCATGTTTTACGTACGTACGAGTCGTCATAAGTCAATTGATGTAAGCTTAGAAATGAAATCATATTTGAAAAGTTTGCAAAGTAAGTTAATCATATTACCTTGGAGGTTACAAATATTGAAGATCATGAACAACAAGTACAAAGATGGTTGGAAGTTTCAGAAGCTAAAGGAATTGAAAACAAATAATGTTTCGTCGAAAGTCGACAAATTGGGAATGTTATAACATGTACTTTTGGAGTGAGACCAGGGTGTTTAAATTGATAAGTAGGTTATGTTATGA
>AWOL01S0030481.1:7996-35788 GCA_000715115.1 Nicotiana otophora
TAACTTTCGCCAAATGACCCCAAAATGACCTACGGACCTCTAAATCCACATCCGGACGCGCTCCCAATACCAGAATCGCCTTACGGAGCTATTCCCAGACTCAAAATCCCAAACGGATATCAATGACATTGACATACTGAAATTCTTCCAAAAATGCCAACTTTCATAATAGGAGCCGAAACGCTTCCGGGTCATTCAAAACCCGATCCGGAAATACGCCCAAGTCCAAAATTATCATACGAACCTGTTGGAACCTTCCAATCCCGATTCCGAGGTCATTTACTCAAAAAGCAAACCTTAGTCAATTCTTCCAACTTAAAGCTTCCGAAATTAGAATTTTCTTCCCAAACTAACTTCGAACTTCCCGAAATTCAATTCTGACCATACGTACAAGTCATAATACCTGAAGTGAAGCTGCTCAGGGTCTCAAACCGCTTAATAACATGCTAGAGCTCAAAACGACCCGTCGGGCCGTTACATTCTCTCCCACTTAAACATACGTTCGTCCTTGAACGTGCTAAGAACTGCTCTGGAGTTGTCCGAAATCATTGTTTAACACCTCGTGTACCTACCCGTGCTACCACAATCCAGTTGAGCACATTTGCTCGAGCAAACCTGAAAAGCCTCCCTTTTATCTAGTCAAATAAGCCTTAGAGACAAATTTCAACATCTGAAATTCTCTACCAGGTCTGTTTCTAACATACGAACACCGTATCCATCACTATATGATGTACCAACACATGATTGTATACCCTCAGTGAATTCTTACCATGCACCGCGTAACTCATTTGCCTAGGGCAATCTTTCCAAGGCACAACAGCTAAAATTTCCATTGACCCGAAGGAGTGGTGTACCTCATGACCAATTAAGCCTTGATTTAACTCTCGCAATACTGCCACGACAGAGAAGATGTGTAGAACTCATAACCACCTACCGAATCACAATTTATGGAGTCTCTCGTCCCGACAAGAACCATTACCTCATTCTGGACTGAATAACAATATTTACTCTTTAATATGCTTCATATAAATCTGGTCGCACTGATCGAGGTCCAATAATCTCATCTCACCCAGTACACGCTGCTCAGGCAATAAGCCACCTCAGACACTGCCATAAGTCTCGTATGATGCCACAATGTCCCAACAAGCTACAAACTCGAATGTGATACATAAGGAAAAACGAACTCTGAAAAGAACTACTCAACCCACGTCACTAATTAAACAACCAAAAGGATGTTATGAACCTTCCTCAGGAAATGAGAAGCAAAACATACAATAATAGATATGCGAAACTATACTCAATAACACACTGTTCCGGCGTGCAACCCGATCCACACATGATACCATTGCGGCGTGCAACCCGATCCAACCATGATACCCATAGCGGCGTACCACCCGATCCAAACAACATATCCGTGGCGGCGTGCCACCCGATCCAATCATATACCCGTGGCAGTGTGCTACCCGATCAACATATAATAATCTAAAGAAAACACATACCGAGCCGTAATGCTTGTACTCACAAAATGCCCGCATATCAACCATAAGCACGCCATGTGCATAATACAAATCCTGGGGAGACGGGTAGCGTCACTGTCACGACCCAAACCGATGGGCCACGATGGATGCCCGAGTCCTACCTGAAGCATGCGTCTAAGATATAAACATGAATACCATCTGCTGAACTACGAGAATAGCATATGTGAGGAAACCTGTTTAAAAGACATATATATACATACACGTATAAAATATGTAGGGCAAGCCGACAAGGCCGCTATAGACAACTACATATCCAATAATGGAAGCCGACAAGGCCACATACTACCCAACTATACATGTCTGTCTATGGACCTCTAATAGAATATACAACTATACAAGGACGGGGCTGGGCCATGTCATACCCATATATGTATACAAGTATATCGTACCAAAATCTAAAGTAGCTCCAGATCAAATGGAGCATGCCAACTCTCGCTGATCAAGGATCCTAAGAAGGGGGACCGTCAGCTTGTCTACCTGCACCTACGGGCATGAAACGCAGACCCCGGGAAATTGGGCATCAGTATGAATAATGTACTCAGTATGTAAGGCATAAAAATCAGTATATAACAGACATAGATGAAACATAGAATAAAGAATTCCGACTGTAAGTCTAAATCACTTTGTAAATCCTGAAACATTTATAATGTCCTACACGTGCGTATAAATGTCGTGTTATGCATAGGTATAGATGTACATAACATCATTAAGCCTCTGAGGGAATTCCATCATATCATCTCGGCCACTGTGGGAAAAATCATTCACATATACCAGCTGATAAAGTGGTGGTACGTATATAACGCCGTAACCTTTTCCTATATCCCATGTACATATAAGTACATATATATATACACGCGTATATAATACCATCTGGTCATGGGTCAACGTGCATGTATAAATTAATAAAATGCATAAAAATATGTTAATATGATCAATATACCTTTCGGACAAACTTTATCAACTACGTATTTTCTGAGACCCATGAACAGAAGATGTGATAATAAGATACATGGGAATTCAAGAACAAAGGCACCTCTAATACTCCTATGAATAGAGTCATTTATGAAAGTTGCGTATTTTGCTCGTTTCATTTGTATCATTTGGATCATGCCAAAAAGAAAGAATGGATAGCCTTAACATACATGAGCCGATCCTCTAGACAATCCTTCTAACACACGCCAATCGCGACGAAACACGTAACAACAAGATCGAAATTTGGAATGATTCGTATGAAATACACGAAGCAATAACGTTGCTATGCAAAGATAATCTTGGCCGAAGCTTTCCCTTAAGAACTTAGCAATAATGTTGCTATTTGGAAAATCATCTTTGTTGAACTCTTTCTTAAGAGATAAGAAATAACATTACTATATAAGGACTCTTGGCTGAAACTCTTAGACAGAACGTTGCTTTCCTTGAAATCCTTTCCTAAGAGATTATAAATGTTATCCTTACTTTTAGGTAGGCACCACATAATTAAGCTTGGTGTCACATGACGTTTCCAAGTGTGACACCTTTAAGTCTCTTTCAATAGTCATAAATTGGGAAAGGGGGGTGCTGCCACGTTGGGGAGGGGTTAAGCTTATCCCAAGTTTATTAATTAATTATCCACTAATTTTAATTAACTTGTTAATTCCCCCATTAACCAATAATCCTCATAATTAAGAATTATCTCAAATTACTTAAAATACTACTCACTTTTAATACACTTTACGTACCCTACTATCGTGGTCATGAGGTACCTTGTATGGAACTAGTCCATAAATACCGGGTATTATGGATCAGACCGTATTTTTTCCCAAATCGACAACCTTCAACGAAACTCACTTTCTTTAATTCGTTTACCCTTTAAAATTCACGACACTTATCTCTTGTTAGTAATAACATAAATGCTTATAACTTCAAAATAATCTCATCCCCGAATCTACGTCGATTAACTGAAGACGAAACTTTAATGTACGAAATCGCGAGATGTAACATCCTTCCCCCTTTAGAAACATTTGTCCTCGAATTTTTAACTTCTCGGGATCCATATAAATTTTGGCAGAGTCACCTTTGTAATAGTACTACTTTCAATCCTTCATGTAGAGAACTCAATAATTCAATGCACATATTGCCACAATTATCACTCACGACAATGGCCTCACACGACCAATGATAATAACTAATACAAGAATCCATACACGTACCTTAAGGATGTGATGTCTCAGTAGGACCCTTCTCTGGAAGAGGAAATAAGTGAGGATATCTAGACTTCATGTATTCTTCGGCCTCCCAAGTCATTTCTTTCACATTGTTGTTTCTCCAAAGTACTTTCACCGAAGCTACGTCTTTAGTCCTCAATCTCCAAACCTGTCTATCTAGTATAGCAATGGGAGTTTCCTCATATGATAGCTGTTCTGTGACCTGAACATCGTCAACTAACACAACTCTGGAAGGATCTCCGATACATTTATGGAGCATAGACACATGAAGGACTGGATGTACAGATTCCAAGTCAGAAGGCAAGTCTAATTCATACGCTACCTGACCTATCTTGCGTATGATCTTATATGGTCCAATGTACCGAGAGCTAAGTTTTCCTTTATTTTCGAACTTCATAACGCCTTTCATCGGTGATACCTTTAGGAATACCCAATCGTCAACGTGAAATTCCAAGTCTCGCCGTCGATTATCCGCATAAGACTTCAGACGGCTTTGAGCTGCTAATAGCCTTTCTTGTATAAACTTAATTTTATCGATTGCCTGCTGTACCAATTCTGGTCCTACTAACATAGTTTCCCCAATATCGAACCAGCCTATAGGTGACCTACATTTTCGTCCGTAAAGGGCTTCATATGGAGCCATTTGAATACTGGAATGATAGATATTTTTATATGCGAACTCAATAAGCGGAAGATGATCATCCTAGTTACCCTTGAAGTCTATCACACAAGCCAGTAACATATCCTCAAGTGTTTGAATGGTACGTTCAGCCTGTCCGTCTGTCTGGAGATAAAATGTTGTACTAAGACTTACCTGAGTTCCCAATCCCTTTTGGAAGGACCTCCAGAAATTAGTTATAAATTGAGATCCTAAATCCGAGATAATAGATATAGGGACACCATGCAGTTGTACTACCTCCTTAATGTAAAGCCTTGCATAATCCTCTGCGGAATATGTGGTCCTAACAGGCAGAAAATGGGCTGATTTTGTAAGCCTATCAATAATCACCTATATAGAATCGAACTTACGCTGGGTATGAGGTAAGACTACGATGAAATCCATATTGATTACTTCCCATTTCCAAGTCGGAATCTCCATAGCATGCAATAATCCATCGGGTTTTGGATGCTCAATCTTGACCTGCTGACAGTTAGGGCACTGAGCAACAAACTCTGATATATCCTTTTTCATTCCGTCCCACCAATATACTTCCATGATATTATGATACATCTTTGTTGCTCCTGGATGGATAGAATAACGAGAATAGTGAGTTTCTCCCATAACCTGCCGACGCAGCCCTGCAACATTAGGGACACATAACCGTCCTCGATATCTGAGGACCCCATATTCTATAATCTCAAATGGTGCCTTCTCCTTATGAGGGGTGGTATCCCTATAATGAACTAACACAGGATCCTCGTACTGGCGTTCCTTCACTTCAGTTACTAAAGAGGATGTTGCCGTATCCTGAATAGTAATTCCAATATCACCTGAGTCCAGTAATCGAACTCCAAGACTAGATAGCTGATGAATCTCATGGGCTATTCCCCTCTTTTCTGGCTGTAAATATGATAGGCTACCCATAGATTTACGACTGAGGGCGTCAGCTACCACGTTCGCCTTCCCCGGATGGTATAAAATATCAACGTCATAATATTTAAGTAGCTCCAACAATCTCCTTTGACGTAAATTCAATTTCTTTTGCTTGAAGATATACTGGAGGCTCTTATGATCCATATAGATATCAACATGAATTCCATACAAGTAGTGCCTCCACATCTTTAGTGCATGAATCACTGCGGCTAATTCTAAATCGTGGGTCGAGTAATTTTTCTCGTGCTTTCTTAGTTGTCTAGAAGCATAAGCCACAACCTTACCATGCTGCATCAGTACACAACCCAATCCAACGCCCGAAGCATCACAATAGATAACATAACCATCGGTCCCTTCTGGGAGCGTTAGAACCGGTGCTGAAGTTAATCTGTCCTTCAATGCCTGAAAACTCCGTTCGCAAGCATCAGTCCATTGAAACTTTGCTCCCTTCCGAGTCAATTTTGTCAAAGGTGCTGAAAGGGAAGAAAATCCCTTTACAAATTTCCTGTAATAACCTGCCAACCGAGAAAGCTACGAACCTCCATCGGTGTCATGGGTCTAGGTCAAGTCTTTACTACCTCAATCTTTTGTTTATCAACCCGGATACCTTCACCCGAAATGATATGCCCAAGGAAAGCTACAGAGTTCAACCAGAATTCACATTTAGAGAATTTTGCATACAACTTCCCTTTTTGTAGAATTCTGAGCACAGTACACAAATGATCTACATGCTCAGCCTCTGAACGAGAATATACCAATATATCGTCAATTAATACAGTTACGAACAGATCTAAAAAGGGTCTGAACACATGGTTCATCAAATCCATGAATACTACTGGGGCATTGGTCAAATCGAACGATATAACCCAAAACTCAAAGTGCCCGTATCTGGTCCTGAATGCGGTCTTTGGAATATCTTTCTCCTTAACCCTTACTTGATGGTACCCGGAACTCAAGTCTATTTTTGAGAAACACTTGGCACCTTGCAACTGATCAAATAAATCATCAATCCTCGGGAGCGGGGTACTTATTCTTGATCGTCACCTTATTCAACTGTCTATAATCAATGCACATACGTAAGGAACCATCTTTCTTTCTCACAAATAACACAGGTTCTCCCCACGGTGATGTACTAGGTCTGATAAAGCCTTTTCAAGCAAGTCCTTTAGATGTTCCTTCAACTCTTTCAGCTCTGCGGGGGCTATTCTATAGGAAGGAATAGATATTGGGTGCATATGTGGTAGTAGGTCAATAGAAAACTCAATTTCTCGCTCTGGCAGAAGACCCGAAAGCTCATCAGAAAAAACATCGGGAAACTCATTAACGACAGGGATAGATTGAATGGCTGGTGACTCTAATTTCACATCCTGAACCTGAACTAAGTCATAAATATAGCCCTTTCTGATCATCTTCCTTGCCTTGAGATAGGAAATACATCTACCTCTCGGCAACGCCGTATTACCTTTTCACTCTAAAATAGGCTCCCTAGGAAATTGAAATCGGACCATGTTTGATCTACAATCAGCGTTGGCATGACAAGAATCCAACCAATCCATACCCATTATAACATCAAATTCTACCATATCTAACTTAATTAGGTCCGCTACCGTAGATCGACTATGAACTACTATTATACAACCTCTATATACTCGCTTAGCTATCACTGAGTCCCCAACAGGTGTAGACACCTCAAAAGGTTTAACCAATTCAGGTTTTATTCCAAACTTACTAGCAACCAACGGAGTAACATATGACAAGGTGGAACCTGGGTCAATCAGTGCATATACATCATATGATGAGACTGATAATATACCTGTAACAACATCGGGTGATAATTCTTGATCCTGTCGTCCCTCTAACACGTAAATGCGGTTCTGACGACCGCTCGAGCTAGATGCTCTGCCTCTACCTCTACCATGACCCATGGGTGCTTGTAAACCTCGCCCAGGGGGGCGTAGTGATGATGACAAACCAGCTACAGATCCCACTAGCTGAGCTATGCTTGAATTACCTCTCGTCGGACAATCCCTCATAACGTGGCATGGATAACCATAAGTATAACAAACACCCAACCCCATACGATATTGCCCGACATGCTGCTTACCACATTGAGCACATCGCGGCAAGGGCGGCCTTATCTGACTTGACTCACCCCTATACTGAGAACTTGAGGCCTTGGAATTCTGTCCAGTCCCTGAATATGTGGAATGATCAAATCTCTTACCTCCAAACTGAGGAGGCACGCTAGCTAATGGTTGGGCTGGATACCTCGAGTATTGTGGTCCTTGACCACCTCGAAACTCACCAGAAGGACCCGAAGACCTCGCTCTCTTATTCTAGGCCCTATCATGCTCACAATCGGCCCTCTGTTTCTACTTACGCTCCTCTACACCCTAAGCGTATGCCTGAATACGATAAATATCCATGTCTGGCTGAAGTGAGATCGACATACAATCGTTAAGCAAGTACAGCTCTAACCCCATCACGAACCGATGAACCCGATCCTCCATCTTAGTTACAANGTAGGCCCTCTTCTTCTACTTACTCTCTTCTACACCCTGAGCGTATTCCTGAATACGAGAAATATCCATGTCTGCCTGAAGTGAGATTGACATACAATCGTTAAGCAAGTGCGGCTCTAACCCCATTATGAATCGGTGAACCTGATCCTCTATTTTAGATACAATACTGGGAGCATACGTAGCCAACGAGTCAAACTGAAGACTGTACTCCCGAACACTCATGTTACCTTGCCGAAGGGTCAAGAACTTATCAACTCTGGCCTGTTTGAGCTCTGGTGGCAGATAATGACGAAGAAAAGCCTTTGTAAACTCCTGCCATACTGCTGGAGGGGCATCCTCACCTCTGGACAACTACCAAGACTCGTACAAATTAACTGCAACATCCTGAAGTCTATAAGAAGCTAGCTCAATTGACTTAGATGCAGTGGCCTTCATTACCCTCAAAGTCCTCTGCATTCTATCGACAAATACCTGAGGGTCTTCGTTCGGACCTGCTCCAGTGAATACCGAAGGGTCAAAATTAATGAAATCACGAACCCTCGCACTGACATACCTAATTGCATGACCAATACCTACATCCTGATTGCTAGCCTGTGCGGCTACTAATCGAGATAATAGCTGAATAACATCACTCATCTCCTGACCCGGCGTATCTGTCTGAAGAGTTGGATGTACAGGGGCGGGCGCTGGAGCTGGTGCCCCTCAGAGCTCTTCTGGAGAGGGCGGGGTATGTGAAGTCTGAGATGGAATCTCACTATGAGACTCTCCTCGAGCCATGGTAACTCGTGGCGCTCGACTAGTAGTCTCGCCAGCCACGGACTTGCCCTTTTGGGCGGTTGTCGTTTTTGGAGGCATGGCTGAAAACATAACATATCGTTAGGAACATGAATTCATATATCGCACAATCTAAGATAAGAAGGGAGGATAACATCCTATATGTCCTGTAGCCTCCTATCTATAAGTGTGGTGCACAACACACCCATAAACAAGACTCTACTAGACACGGTCCGTAGACAACCCTAGGACAGAACTGCTTTAATACCACTTTTGTCATGACCCAAACCGATGGGCCGCGACGGATGCCCGAGTCCTACCTGTCGAACACCCTTAAGCACGCGTCTAAGATATAAACATGAATACCATCTGCTGAACTACGAGAATAGCATACGTGAGGAAACCTGTTCAAAAGACATATATATACATACACGTGTGAAATACGTAGGGTGAGCCGACAAGGCCGCTATACACAACTACATATCCAAAACTGGAAGCCGACAAGGCCACATACTACCCAACTATACATGACTGTCTACAGACCTCTAATATAATATACAACTATACAAGGATGTGACTGGGCCACGTCATACCCATATATGTATACAAGCATACCGTACCAACATCAAAAGTAGCTCCAAATCAAATGGAGCACGCCAACTCTCACTGATCAAGGATCCTAAGAAGGGGGACCGTCAGCTTGTCTACCTGCACCTGCGGGCATGAAACGCAGGCCCCGGGAAATAGGGTGTCAGTACGAATAATGTACTGAGTATGTAAGGCATAAAAATCAGTACATAACAGACATAGATGAAACATGGAATAAAGAATTCCGACTGTAAGTCTAAATCACTTTGTAAATCCTGAAACATCTATAATGTCCTACACGTGCGTATAAATGTCATGTCATGCATAGGTATAGGTGTACATAACATCATCAAGCCTCTGAGGGCATCCCATCATATCATCTCGGCTACTATGGGCAAAATCATCCACATATACCAGCTGATCAGGTGGTGGTGCGTATATAACGTCGTAACCTTTTCCCATATCCCATATACATATAAGTACATATATATACACGTGTATATAACACCATCTGGTCATGGGTCAACGTGCATGTATAAATGAATGAAATGCATAAAAATATGTTAATATGATCAATATACCTTTCGGACAAACTTTATCAACTACGTATTTTCTGAGACCCATGAACAAAAGATGTGATAATAAGATACATGGGAATTCAAGAACATAGGCACCTCTAATACTCCTATGAATAGAGTCATTTATGAAAGTTGCGTATTTTGCTCATTTCATCTGTATCATTTGGATCATGCCAAAAAGAAAGAAGGGATAGCCTTAACATATCTGAGCCTATCCTCTAGACAATCCTTCTAACACACGCCAATCGCGACGAAACACATAACAACGAGATCGAAATAGCGAATAATTCGTATGAAATACCCGAAGCAATAACGTTGCTATGCAAAGATAATCTTGGCTGAAGTTCTCCCTTAAGAACTTAGCAATAACGTTGCTATTTGGAAAATCATCTTTGCTGAACTCTTTCTTAAGAGATAAGAAATAACATTACTATGTAAGGAATCTTGGCTGAAACTCTTAGACAGAATGTTACTTTCCTTGAAATCCTTTCTTAAGAGATAAGAAATAACATTACTATGTAAGGAATCTTGGCTGAAACTCTTAGACAGAATGTTACTTTCCTTGAAATCCTTTCTTAAGAGATTACAAATGTTATCCTTAATTTCAGGCAGGCCCCACATAATTAAGCTTGGTGTCACATGACTTTTCCAAGTGTGACACATTTAAGTCTCTTTCAATAGTCATAAATTGGGAAAGGGGGGGTGCTGCCACGTTGGGGAGGGGTTAAGCTTATCCCAAGTTTTATTAATTAATTACCCACTAATTTTAATTAATTTGTTAATTCCCCCATTAACCAATAATCCTCATAATTAAGAATTAACTGAAATTACTTAAAATATTACTCACTTTTAATACACTTTACGTATCCTACTATCGTGGTCATGGGGTACCTTGTATGACACTAGTCCATAAATACCAGATATTATGGCTCAGACCGTATTTTATCCCAAATCGACAACCTTCAATGAAACTCATTTTCTTTGATTCATTTACCCTTTAACCTTCACGGCACTTACTTATCGCTTGTTAGAAATAGCATAAATGCTTATAACCTCAAAATAATCTCATCCCCGAGTCTACGTCGATTAACCGAACACGAAACTTTAACGTACAAAATCGCGAGATGTAACAATCACGCTCTACAAAACTCAAGCACAACTAAGGTGCGATATATGATCTGCATCTTGAGAGCCATCCTGCTCACATAACACCACAAACCATACGGGATCTCAATACAAGTGCGAACAATCAAACCACCTCACAACCCACCTGGTATAATATAGATTTCACGGAATAGCTGACGACAGAAATAACATCCAAGGCCCGAAGACCCTTCCAAAAACAACGCTATGCTGAGATGAGCACATCTAACCTGATATAGAGCCCACATTCACATTTAGATCCATCCACGGACCTCAAACCGATTCTGATCATACCATGCTTGGCTAAATAGCCTCTCAAGGACCCATAATGACCTATTCACGACACATAAGAACAGCCGTCAAATCCGGAACAAACTTCCACATTCCACAACCAAATGAACCGAGCGCCCTTCAGGCATAAATTCTTACATTAGCGATAGTACCAAATCTCCATACTTGGTTCCAACCTTTAATCAATCAGGTGATTACATGTCACACTTATGCAATCTTCCCGTGGGATACGCTCCCACGACTTTCCGCACCAAGTAACAACTCTGCACATCCATACCACCGGCCACACTAATGCTGTAAAGCAAATCAAGAAGCCGCAAATCAGTACACAAAGCCTCTTACACAGGACACCGATCTCAGGTGATGCTAAGGACAATACCAGCTTACTCTAAACATCTGAATTCTTCCCTGCTCATCCAAGCTCGTGACATTCTTGTCAATACCGAACTGCAACCTTGATCCGCAGCTTCCAATTTCCCATGCCGCTCACTGTACCTAACATGCCAATACGTGAGAGTACTAGAATTCCATAATAACCCCTGACCCACTAATAGGATAAACACTTCATCATATAGAAACCTTTTACTTAACTCATTTAAGGAGAACCATTGAAACACGCAACTAAATTCCCAAACCGCAGAAAATACAACCTCATGTCGTGATCTAAACTGCCATAACTCTTTCGGAAATCCCTTTTCATAACAAAAGCCATACGAATCGAATACCTCCCAAATCAACCAAGTTGTGGTGGCACTCAAGCCCAAGTGATGTATAACTTCACGTTGGAGAAACTGGCCACTGCCATAACCGTGCTGATTCAACCATTACCAATCGAGCCATTTCTTCTAATTTACTCGGGACTTGCCCTAGAAATAGTGATAGCTCCATTCAAAACATCATGAATCCAAATCCGCATTCATCCTGAGTGAACTTATTTCACGAGACCATGTTGTCTCCAAAACCAACAAACCATTTCACACCCTCCTTATGCGCATATTCACATCTTCAACTGGTACACCCATTCTGAAAATTCTTCCATGAATCTGAAGTTATTTTCTCCCATTTCTCCGATGCTACACCGCAGACTGTAGACAACATAGAACATTCCAAGCCCCCTTTTCCATAATCTGCTGGAAAAACTCGATACTTAACCATACCACAGACTCAAAATCCTTAGGCATGGCACTTTGAATTTTGAACCCACTAGAACCATTGTTAAGAGTCACCCACTCTGACTTGTCCCCTAATATAATCAAACTCCAAGGCTCTGCTAGCACCTGAACACCGTCTCGAAGAAGCAACCGGTTGAATTCTTTTCTTTATACATCATATCCACACGAAGCATAGACTCTGAGTCTACCCAAGACCTGAACATAAACTGATAAGGCCAAAGATAGCACACATTCCTCAAATCCTTTGCTCAAGTTACAACTGCTGTTTGCTTTCCTTAGTCGTAATAACCCATCAATACACCGATAACCAGAAACCGTATAAGTTGACAACTACGCAATCCAATCATAGACGGTGGGGCTCTCCCACTTAGCTTGAAGCTACAATTACATAACCCTGGGACCCGCCAAGGTTCTTCCTTCCCCATTGACATCAGCTAAAAGTCCAACAATGCATTCCAAACTCGAAGTCATGTTGCATCCAAATAAAATCCATGGTCCTAGTCACTGCCCATCACAATTCCCAAATTGCTCTAAGCTTCCCTCAAGACGTGTGGCTATCCTACCATAGAACCCATATGCTAATTCTGCCACTCTCCCACTTTGGTCAAACCCTCTCCCTTAGGCAACTCCTCGACTTATACTTTTCACACTTGACCTCCTGACAATTCAACCATCGCAAGACACCTCCCACATGTCCTTCCTCGTCCTTCGCTACCCAATTGTTGCTACAAACCCGGATCCATTTATGTAACATTCGATCACATAAGTCGCCACCAACTCTAAACCTCTTAGAAGATCATCTTTCTCGAGCCATCAATACTAGAAGTACAAGTTCAATTCCAAAATCGCTACACTCCGTTATCTCTGACAATTTCATCTCAGACACCATTTCACAACACCCTGCCCCGAAGGCAAATTGAAGAAGACCATAACATCGACGAACCTTAATGCGTTCAACACGGAAGACTACACCATATCGCAGATGAAAATTCCACCATGCTCGAAAATACTAAGTCTCGTCACTCCATCAACCCAAACCTGAACATTCTCAGTCGGATTGCCTTTCCTCCACCAGAAATAAAATACTGAATCTCTGAATCATGCACTGAGTAAAACCTCCTTTCAAGTTATTCACTACCTCGACACATAGGCAAGCGTCCTACCGTTACACAAATACTGTGCGATATCAACACACGAATTGTCATAACAATCAATATCAAAACCTCTAGATAATACTGATACTGAGCTGAAATGATAGAACGACCTTCCGCAAGGTGACAACTCTAGACCAATCAAATACTCAGGGAGAAACATCCTGCACCACATCTGTAGTACCATTACAATTCCTCGATTCCCAATTTATAACAAGCTCTTCACGTCGTATAAGATTGAATAGGAAAGAAATAAAGGTACAAGCCTTAAAAGAATCAATTCACACGATGAGGAATCAAGAAGGGAAGTGCTCCTAACAACCTTGTACCCTCTCAAAGATAAGTACAGACGTCTCTGTACCGATCCGCAAAACTCTACTAAACTCGCTCAGGAATCGTGAGACCTAAGTGAACCTAGCACTCTGATACCATGTTGTCATGACCCAAAATTCATTAAAGGTCATGATGGCGCCGGACACCGCTGTCAGGCAAGCCAAAAATAAATATTGGTTTGGTTCTCATTTTAATATTTTGAAATCATATATTTCCTTCCATTAAATAGTAGAAGATGGAATTTACAGAGTAAATGATAATATTTTTAAAAATTGCAATACAGAACAACTCATAATCACCCCAAAACCCGGTGTCATAAGTGCATGAGCATCAACTAGGAATGTAAAATAAAATACAACATCTGTTTGGAATACAAATTTGGACAGGAGAATATAAATACTTTGAAGGAGACTCTGTCGGCTGCGGGTCGTAATATGGAATGCAGCTCACGTAAGTCCCTGCATGCATACACGCCTCTGCTCTCATAAGACCACTAGTCACATATGTACCTGCACAAAAAATGTGTAGCAAGTGTAGTATGAGTACGTAATCAACGTATACCCAGTAAGTATCTAGCCTAACCCTGGAGGAATAGTGACGAGGGGTCGATATCGACACTTACTAGTGGTCCAATAATATCATGTACAGTAAAGAGGTAAGTAAATATGAGGCACAACAAATAAATGAGATAAACAAGTATAGATCATGTGGTACAAATAGCCCTCTTTACGAGGAACTCAAGCTCTCCATTTGAAATTCCCTCCTTAACCGGAGCACACACACACACACATATATATATATATATATATATAAAACCCAAATCGGGAAAACTCCATGAGGATATGATATAGAAATTGCCGAGGCGTACGACTCGATCCAACATAAAATTTAAACTGTGCACTGCCGAGGGTCGAACGACGTGAACCATAGATACATATATTAAACTGCCGAGGCGAATGACCCGCTCCCATGAGAGTGTGATAGATAAATCCTGCAGAGGTGAACGGCCCGATCCCATTAGAATAAGAAGCTTTGATGGGTCCTTGACCCCACTCATGAATAAACATGTGAGTTATAATTTCTTTTACAAACACTTTCAATGAACCATATATATCACAGAAGCATTTCGTAAGAAGAGTAAAATTATTTGGTGACTAATCATGTACTCGTGAAGCCTCTACAATAGCAATTCTAGTCCCAGGTAGTAATGTAAAACCAGAGGAATTTAATAGTCGAGAGACTGCTCAAATAGTGCAGCTATAGCATGATGTGAACCTAAGCCTACCCGGACAATAACATGAATGTAACTGCGTACGAGCTCTCGTCACCTCGCGCGTACGTAGCCCCTACAACAAGTAGCACACATCAATTTACAACACCTAGGGGTAATTTCCCCCTCACAGAGTTAGACAGGAGACTTACCTCACTTTGGAGTTCCATAACCGGCTCCAAATCCTTTCTAACAACTCGAACTGATGCCCATCGCTCCAAACACTATTCAATAAATGTGCAAATCCATAAATATATGCTCTAATACTCATTATAATTCAATTTACAACAATTTCCAACTCCGCTCGAAAAATCGATAAAATCACCCTTGGGCCCACGTGCCTGGATTCCGAAAATGTTTGACGATAAACACTACTCATAGCATTACGAACCAAAATATATAATTTGTTCTCAATTCCATACCCAAATTCGTGGTCAAAATCCAAAAATATAATTTTTAGGTTTTCTACAAAACATTCCACAATTTCTACTAATTTCCATGATTAAATCCTTATACAAACCATGTATTTAACTTGCAATAGGTGGGAACCACTTACCTTGACATAGATGACGAAAGTACCCCTTCCAAGAGCTCCAAAGATCGCCCATCCAAAAGAAAAAATGGAGGAACATGGCCAAATCTCGTCTTTAATATGACACTGCCCAACCCGATTTTCGCTTCTGCGGTCCAACAACCGCTCCTACGGCTCCGCACCTGAAGAAATTCCATCACAGGTGCGGTTCAAGCTCAGCCCAACATTTCCCGCATCTGCGGCCCCGTAGCGCTTCTACGCCTCCGCTTCTGCGGCTCTTCGTGCATAGGTGCGGTCCCGCTTCTGCGAAACTTGATCGTATCTACGGTCCCAGCCTTCCCCAGCCAGAACAGTTTCTACGACCCTCTTGGTTGCTTCTACGGCTCCGCACCTGCGGCCAAAACTTCGCAGGTGCGGTTACACTAGATACCAACCGCCTTAGCATTTTCCTTAGTCCAAAAATCGATCCGTTAAGCATCCGATACCCACCCGAGGCCCCTGGGACCCCAACCAAACATTCCAACAAGTCCTAAAATATCATGCGAATTTAGTCGAGCCTTTAGGTCACATCAAACAATGCTAAAAACATGAATCACCCTCCAATTCAAACTTAATGAACTTTAGAACTTCAAACTTCTATATTCGAGGCCGAAACCTATCAAATCACGTCCGATTGACCTCAAATTTTGCACACAAGTCATATTCGACATTACGGACCTACTCCAACTTTCGGAATAGGAATCCGACCCCGATATCAAAAAGTCCACTCCTGGTCAAACTTCTCAAAAACCTTCAAATTTCTAACTTTCGCCAAATGACCCCAAAATGACCTACATTCCTCCAAATCCACATCCGGACACTCTCCCAATACCAGAATCGCCTTACGGAGCTATTCCCAGACTCAAAATCCCAATTGGACATCAATAACATTGAAATGCACTTCAACCCAAATTTAGGAAATTCTTCCAAAAATACAAACTTCCATAATAGGCGCCAAAACGCTCCCGGGTCATCCAAAACCCGATCCGGACATACTCCCAAGTCCAAAATTATCATACGAACCTGTTGGAACCTTCCAATCCTAATTCCGAGGTCGTTTACTCAAAAATCAAACCTTAGTCAATTCTTCCAACTTAAAGCTTCCGAAATTAGAATTTTCTTCCCAAACTAACTCCGAACTTTCTGAACATCAATTCCGACCATACGTACAAGTCATAATACCTGAAGTGAAGCTGCTCAGGGTCTTAAACCGCTGAATGACGCGCTAGAGCTCAAAACGACCGGTCGAGTCGTTACAAGTAACATCTCATTACAATAAAATTGAGGCAACACAAAGAATAACTCAATAATAAAATGCTTAGCTCGTTCACAGTTCCGGAAAAATAAATATTTTCTTTTCAAGTATAATAGTAAAACTAAATTCTTTTCACTGAAATAACCAAAATATGAGTAAGTCTGAAAACTGTGATTTTTCCCAAAAACTTTCTTCCACAATAGGCAATTTCATTTTCAAATGGCATGAGAAAAGTACATCTCTATGCCTACATGTCAATGTGAATGCCAATGCAATACAACATAGTGATAAAACCATATGCATACTCTCAGAGTATCAATTCACTCAGTCCTCCCAGTCACTCAATCCTCTCAGTCACTCAGTCCTCCCAAACACTCAATCCTCACAGTCACTCATGCCTCATAGTCACTCAATCCTCCCAAATCACTCGATACTCGTGCTCGGCATTCGCACTAAGTAGGTACCTATGCTCACTGGGGGTGTGTACAGACTCCGGAGGGGCTCCTTCAGCCCAAGTGCTATAACAAGCCAATCACAGAATAAATCAATAAAATATGTTGCGGCATGCAGCCCGATCCCATAAATATCCTCACCATCAGGCTATCGGCCTCAATTAGTCATCAATCTCTCCAGGCTCTCGGGCTAAAAAATGTCATGAAAATCAGCCCAAAAATGATGATATGATGTATCAATAAATAACAACAGAGACTAAGATATGATATAAATGAATGAACATGACTAAGTTTCAAATTTCAATTTAAACAAATTCAACAACAATATGACCTTTGTAGGTCTTAATAATACTGGCATATAGCCTCAGCATGATTTTAACATGATTCTCAACTCAAATTCCTTTAACATATGACAATACAAGGAAAATTCCAAAATTAGTTTACTATAAACTTCAACGGAATCAATTACGTCATAAGTTTAATGGTACACGCCCACACGCCAGTCACCTAGCATGTGCGTCACCTCCAACCAAATCACATAACACGTATATTTAGGGTTCATACCCTTAGCTCCAAGTTTAGAAGTGTTACTTACGTCAACAAGACGAACCCAACATCGAGTAAGCTAATCAATACTCAGGAAATTCCATTCCGCTCGTATCCACCTCTGAATGCCTTCTTGTCTCCTCAATTCAATGCCAACAATCCGAGACTGAAATTCACCCCTTAATGATACTACAACGATCTACTATACTAAGAAATTTCAATCTATAATATCAACATCCAATGGGACCAACATTTGTAACCAATTCCATAGTTTAGGCCATTTAGACAATTTACCAAACACCTAGTGGGCATACATTTATACATTTCTTAACCATAGAATTATATCTTCCAACTACCATCATTTACCAACAATTCATCCCACCGTCATTCTTTAACAACTTATAATCCTAACATCACATGTGTGACCAACCATTCTCACCCAACCAACAAAATTCCATCAAATAATCACTTTTCAATTTCTACAATGGGTATTCATTTAAATTGAGAATTTATGGCTTTCAATCACTATACCATGAGTTCCAATACTTGATTCATACTCATATTTCCATAATAAATCCATACATGTATGCATAATAGTCTCACACCCCAAGAATCATACTTCTTATTACCTACTTTTAATCCAAATCCCGAAATTAAAAACTAGGGTATGGAACCTTACCACTTTGATAAAGAACTTGAGGGATTTCTTGTTGGATTTCAAGTCTCAGACAAGAATTTGATGAACAAGACACTTCATCTACTTTCTCTCTGTAGAACACTCTCACTTCTCTCTAAAATCATTAGATAATTGCCCCAAAATAAGCCCCAAAGCCTATTTATCAAAATGGGGCCGGGTTATGAAAATAGAAAAATTAACCCTCCAAAATCAGATATGCGGTCGCATAATGGACCGGAGAATGGGTATGCGGGTCGCACAATGCACCACAGAATTGATGCCTAGAACTGGGCTGCGCTGGCCAGGTCTGCGACCAGTTTTGCGGTCGCATAACCACTTTTGCAATCGCAGAATTGGGTGCAGAATCACCTTCTGCCAGCCTTTGGTAATTTGGTCATAACTTATTGTAGGAGTATCCAAATGACAAATGGTTTGAAGAAGTAGAAACCAGACATATAGACCTTTCTTTTGATTGGTAAAACACCATATAACTCTTCATATAATACGATTTATGCTCATTTTAATTTAAGTCTTGTGCGAAGTCACTTGAAACTTTATCCCATCATATAAGTTTCAACTTGACTTAGCCTTGGGGCTCTTCTTAGACCCAACATCACTTATAATATTCCTCGTACACTTATTATCATATCCAATTGATATCCATTATATTAATAGTCCTCATCCGCACACAAAATAATATAATTAGCGCACATCAACTTTCTTACTAGCACTTAAGTACTTCAAATTGTTTTTGGGGTGTTACATTCTCCCTCACTTACGAATATTCTTCCTCGAATGAGGAGTAGATTCCGTCCCCAAATACTTAACATAACTCGTTTCTTCTTCCACACATCTTAAGCACCCAAATTTTACTAACTCCCAAATTTTTCAGAAATTTCGGCAGAGTCTCCCCTATAATTGGGCCTATCCACCTGCCAGATAATAACCAAAATCACCCTATCAACACATCCACAACTCTACAAAGCATCACAATTTATATCAACAACACTAATCTCAACATTACAGGCATTATATTATCAAGAGTGATATCTGGACCTGAACTGCAGGTTTTTAAATCATAAGACTTAGAAATTACCTTTCAAATCAAAACCAATTGTTATATAATCAAGCGAAAATATTTTCTTTCCACAACACTTTCGGCCTTCAAGCTGACCTTCCCGTCTTACAGACTTTGCCATAACACATTAACGGAGGCAATCTTAACTCCCATACTTATCAAACAAGGATGACAAATAGATACCCCTCATAAGCCGATTATCCATTAACTTCACCTTCGCTAGCTTTCACCGGAACGATAGACAAAGGATTTCCAACTACCTCCTTAGACATAGACACATGAAACACCGGGTACACGGAGGATAATAATAGGGAGACATCATACTCATAGTTTGGCATATTCCCTTCATGGTTTCATAACGCATAATGTGACTACACATACTTTACCCTTATTAGAAATTCACATAACATCCTCACGGAGAAAATATTGAGAATAACCCGTTCACTTTCTTCAACTCTAAATCTCTACACCGAACACCCGAACTAAACCTTTGGTGACCTCCAACAATTACTCTAAGATGTTCTAGTATGAAAATGACCATAAAATTTTCTATCCAATATATATTTGATCACGGGGTGATGCTTCTTCTTTGACATATTTGAACCTTCAAATCACTATTTCACCTTATCACGCATGCATACCCAAGGTGATCCCACGTCACCCTATTCCATATGGGCCTGACGACACCAGATAATTAAAAATTACTAATTTAGCCTTAGCCCATAAACCTTGGAATCCAATTTTCAAAATCCAAAAACTTCTTTTCAAGACCCGAATTTCACATCTACACACTGTATAAATCTGAGCAAGCTGTATTAAGTTGTAACCATAACTTAAGATATAATCACACAACATACTATACAACTCCCATATTCACAGCACCATTCCCGATCATAGTAACTAATCAAAACTAACCAAGTACTAGTATTAAACCCCACTTTCCATAAAACCTCATTCCAAAACCTTTGTACACTGCCGATGTTATTCTCCCAAATATATGGTAATCAAATTCGATAGTACTCATTCTAGGTCCAATGACCTCATCTCATTAAACCTAACCACTTTATTGATATTCAACCCCAACATTTCCAACCAACTCCTCAAATTTCATGAAACGAATAACCATAGGTGCATGTGCTCAATTCCTAAAATACCCTGATCAATAACATTATAGCATGTAGAGGAAGGAAAGATAATTAAATCAGATAAACGATCAAGAAATTCACAAATTCCACGCGCTGCATGGTGTAGTCCCAGGCCTCATGTCCAAATATATCATATGGGAGCATTTAAATAGGTACACAGGTATATGATGAGTAGGATAAGATTCTCACGTTCGCGGGCTGGGATAAATGTCATGCTAAAATGTAGGCATTTACAAAGTGTGCTATCGTAGCTCAAATAAAAAATCTTTCATCACTAAGGCATTTATCAAGTTCATTCAGGAATTGTAACTCCTATGTAGCCTCAATCAGGGCTCAAATAGCTCATGCAGTGTTACAGGTATGAGAAACATCACAGCTTAAAGATCAACAGTCGATTCCAGGCATATTATAGCCCAAACACAATCTGAGCATGGATAAATAGCCCTCTAAAAAGTCCTCAATGACTTAACCATAACCCGTAATATTATCTAGTTAACTTGGCCACACCTTTATAGTCCGCGGCCCCAAACAATTTGCTTTTGAGAACTCCTAGTCCCCAAATCCATATAACACATGGACCGATATAGCCAATCCCAACTCCAACACTTGAATGACTAACACACACTTCATGCCCGATAATCCATTAGGAATACTTCCATAATTCTTTTGTGCCACATAACAATAATTTGAATATCAACAGTCTATCAACTAGGTGAGTATCGTAATACCAATGAACATCCGTAAGTCAAAACACAATGTGCCTTCTAAAATGCGCACCATTCTCAAGATTTAGCGAGCAGTTATAACATTCATCTAAGTGTCTAAAACTGACCATGTTTTCCAAAATTCGTGACGTTCCATTCAAGACTGAACTGCAACCTTGCAAATGTAAGTCTCAATCCCGCACAACACACCACATCTATCATTCCATAATGTGAAAGGCAAGAGAATCTCATTATCAACTCTGAGTAACTAGAAAATTACATACCCGGTTAGTTAGAAACCTTCCATTTGCTCCCTTCCTGGAGAAAATCACAATACACAACATGTTCCTCACACAGGTAGAAATCCATTTGCACATAACCAAGCTATCAGAATTAAATCGTTCTAACTCAACCAAGCCATGCTTGTCGCCAAATCCTATAGTATTGCCACGAAACACTCGTAAGGCCTCATTATAAGGCATCCTAACTTAGAACCACACCGCCCTAAGGCCCATAAGCCGTTGTATTCCTTCTTAAGCACCTTATAAGTACCATCACTGAGACACCCACTCTGAAGAAATCTTATGTGAACTTAAAATTGTTCTTTTACCTTTCTTATACTAAAATGTAGAGTCTATAGTCATACAGAATTACCGCGAGTCCCGATACCATCAAACGCAAATCTTAGATTCTATCCATACACAAGTTCGAAAAAGTTTTCAATTGCTATATATAAATCTCGGACCCATTAGAACCTTCTCAGGAGTCACCGACTCGGCTTCAAAATTGAATTGCACCGCCCAGATGGGCCAAAAGGCACATGTCCCATTAGCACAACAACACTCAAAGAAATAACCCTGCCTTAACACCACTGGCCAAATTCATATTCCATGCACACTACATTCTTCGCAATTTACAACTTAATCATTCTATGATTTTTCATATTTTAGTTAGTGCATTATATCCCGTATTCATGAAATTTCCTTACTCGAGTCATCCTCGATCTCAGCCTATACAGTCATAACTGCTCCACAGTATGTCTCGGACTAAAACTTAATTTAACCTATAACCATGAAATCGAATTGTCAACAGTAGGCTCCCCCACTTGGCTCAAAGCCATAGATCAAAACATTTAATAATTCACAATACCCATATTTAATTACTACCATAACACCGTAGTGAGATTTAACTAAATTCTTCCCAAGCTCATGCATCACAAACTATATGATACCTCAAATCGTCTACTAAGCCACCTTCATTCTCGTGACGGCCAGGTCAACTTTCTTGACCAATTCAAATTCAAATCCTAATACATCTGCCCTACTGGTAGAAAAGAAGATTCTCCACACAATATTATAAAGATCACACCTCTGTAGTTTATTCTGTAGGTGATAACCCACATGTTTAGCCTCAAACTGGCATCTTTCTATACCCTTTTTACTGCCACAACTCCTACGTAATCACTTAACCTTCATGAGTTTGAACTCATCAACAAGACACAAAAAGTTAATTTGTTCCACAATTACACCACGTGAAAGATCCTTCAACACATTCATAACTTAAGACTCTGCGTCAAATCAAGACAGAAGTCAAATACCCAATAGTCCTTTTTACATCTCAAGCAAAAATATTTTTTTCCGTCACTTTCAAACCATCTGAACACATCCCGCAGTCACAATATAATCATCATATGGTTACCCATCCATTCATCAAGCCACAAATTCCACTCATAGGGACACTACCAGACATATGAGTCCAATTGTACAAGTTCACGCAACTGAAACTATCGAGCCAAAGCTACGGTCTAATCCTGGCCTCAAGTCCTCCAGACTGGCCCATCACCAAAACACATAATACACATTTCGAACCTCGTTTGTGGAATCACAAGCTGGCGATGCACAGCTGATACCGAGCGCTCACATGCGCACCCGAATGCGTGGAAGAAATTCAAAGAGTTATGTCTCAAGCTGAATCAATTTCGCACGATAAGGAAAGAAAGATGGGAAATTATCCTAAATGCCTTGTAGCCTCTCGAAGATAAGTATGGGCATCATCATACCGATCCGCAAGACTTTACAACACACTTGCTCATGACTTGTAGAACCTATGAACCTGGAGCTCTGATACCAACTTGTCACGACCCAAATTTTGACTAGTCGTGATGGCACCTAACCTCACCTGCTAGGTAAGCCAAATAACAACAATATGATTCAATAAATATTTAACGGACTTTAATACACTCCCCAAGGACTAGTAGTACAAATCCTGAGTTTCTAAGATTTGAATTTACAACGCTGTTGAGAAATAAAATACATTATCTGTTTGAAATATACATGAACTGATTAATAATTCTAATGCTACCAAGAATAAGATGCAGATGTGACAGGATCGCAGGTAAATCTTCAATGCTAGCTCCCACCGTACACAACAACATCAGCATCAAAAATCTGCACGCAAGGTTCAGAAGTATAGTATGAGTACAACCGGCCCCATGTACTCAATAAGTAACAAACCTAACCTTAGGTTAAAAGTAGTGAAGATCTTGTACCAGAGCCAGAGTCCACACCCATATCCAGTAACATCTCATAGCAATAAAATTAAGGCAACACAAAGAATAACTCAATAATAAAATGCTTAACTCGTTCACAGTTCCGGAAAAATAAACATCTTCTTTTCAAGTATAATAGCAAAACTCAATTCTTTTCACTGAAATCACCAAAATATGAGTAAGTCTGAAAACAGTGATTTTCCCAAGAACTTTCTTCCACAATAGGAAGTTTCATTTTCAAATGGCATGAGGAAAGTACATCTCTATGCCTACATGTCAATGTGCATGCCAATGCAATACAACATAGTGATAAAACCATATGCATACTCTTAGAGTATTAATTTACTCAGTCCTCCCAGTCACTCAATCCTCTCAGTCACTCAGTCCTCCCAATCACTCAATACTCGCAGTCACTCATGCCTCACAGTCACTCAATCCTCCCAAATTACTCGGCACTCGCATTCAGTAGGTACCTGCGCTCACTTGGGGGGGNNTTCATCCCAAGTGCTATAACAAGCCAATCATGGCATAAATCAATAAAACATGATTCGACGTGCAGCTCGATCCTATAAACATCCTCACCATCAGGCCCTCGGCCTCACTCAGTCATTAATCTCTCCAGTCTCTCGGGCTCAAAAATGTCATGACAATCAGCCACAAAAATGATGATATGAATCAATAAATAACAACAGAGACTGAGATATGATATAAATGAATGAACATGACTAAGTTTTAAATTTCAATTTAAACAAATTCAACAACAATATGACCTTTGTGGGTCTTAATAATACTAACATATAGCCTCATCATGATTTTAACATGATTCTCAGCTCAAATTCCTTTAACATATGACAATACAAGGAAAATTCCAAAATTAGTTTACTATAAACCTCAATGGAATCAATTACGTCATAATTTTAATGGTGCACGCCCACACGCCCGTCACCTAGCATGTGCGTCACCTCCAACCAAATCACATAACACGTATATTCAGGGTTCATACCCTCAGCTCCAAGTTTAAAAGTGTTACTTACCTCAACAAGACGAAACCAACGTCGAGCAAGCTAATCAATACTCAGAATATTCCATTTCGTGCGTATCCACCTCTGAATGCATTCTTGTCTCCTCAATTCAATGCCAACAATCCGAGACTGAAATTCACCCCTTAATGATACTACAACGATCTACTATACTAAGAAACTTCAATCTATAATATCAACATCCAATGGGACAAACATTAGTAACTAATTCCATAGTTTAGGCCATTTAGACAATTTACCAAACACCTAGTGGGCATATATTTATACATTTCTTAACCATAGAATTATATCTTCCAACTACCATCATTTACCAACAATTTATCCCACCATCATTCTTTAACAACTTATAATCCTAACATCACATGTGTGACCAACCATTCTAACCCAACCAATAAAATTCCATCAAATAATCACTTTTCAATTTTTACAATGGGTATTCATTTAAATTGAGAGTTTATGGCTTCCAGTCACTATACCATGAGTTCCAATACTTGATTAATACTCATATTCCATAATAAATCTATACATGTATACATAATACTCTTACACCCAAAAATCATACTTCATATGACCTACTTTTAATCCAAATCCTGAAATTGAAAACTAGGGTATGGAACCTTACCTCTTTGATGAAGAACTTGAGGGATTTCTTGTTGTATTTCAAGGCTTGGACCAGAATTTGATCAACAAGATACTTCATCTACTTCCTCTCTCTAGAACACTCTCACTTCTCTCTAAAAGCATTAGATAATTGCCCCAAAATAAGCCCCAAAGCCTATTTATCAAAATTGGATCGGGTTATGAAAATAAAAAAATTAACCCTCCGAAATCAGGTCTGTGGTTTCATAATGGACCGCTGAATGGGTATGCGGGTCGCACAATGTACCGCAGAATCGATGCCTAGAACTGGGCTGCGCTGGCTAGGTCTGCGACCAGTTTTGCGGTCGTATAACCACTTTTGCGATCGCAAAATTGGGTGCAGAATCACCTTCTGCCAGCCTTTGGTAATTTGGTTATGATTGTTTGAAGTTAGGTAATACACCATATAACTCTTCATATCATGAGATTTATGCTTATTTGAAGTTAGGTCTTGTGCGAACTCACTTGAAACTTTATTCCATCATATAATTTTCAACTTGACTTAGCCTTGGGACTCTTCTTAGACCCCACATCACTTATAATATGCCTCGTACACTTATTATCATATCCAATTTATATCCATTATATTAATAGTCCTCATCCGCACACAAAATAATATAATTAGCACACATCAACTTTCTTACTAGCGCTTAAGTACTTCGAATTTTTTTTTCGGGGTGTCACACCCGCCCTGCGTCAATTATTTTTTTTGATAATATAAAAATACTTTTAATATAATTATTAAAATACCGATACATACATACACACATACATATGCACATTATTGTTACAGACACATACATACACACACACATATACATACACTTATACATACATATATATATATATATATATATGCCTCTCATGTACATGATGTAACGACATGAGAGGCATAGAGAGGACTCAGCCCTGAGATTGGTCTAACATTTTGTTATGAGCTGGCTGGATTGAAGGTCAGATAGATTTGAGTTCAAGTGGGACAGCACCTTCGATCGACCATAGGGCCTATTCTACCCTTACCGAATTCATTCTATTGAAGCGTAACGTAAAAAGCTCCTTCTCATCTTGCATTTCTTTGGTTTGGAAGTTCCAGAATGTTGTCTGTGGATTTCTATAACAAAGGAAAGCCTCCTACCCTAATACTATGCCATTTGATTGAAACAAGTTCCGTGCTACTCACCACTCCTCGAGGCCAAGGACGGGGTCGAACCGTCATTCCAGGATTTGCAGTCGGATACATTTCCATTATGTTACCTAGCCAAACCCGCCACCTCATGTGCCAAAGTCAAACGGTTATTCTTCCTTCTCCGCTCCTTCTTTTTCTACATATGCGGCGGCGGCAGAGAAGAGCGGACAACTTCTTTCTCCTTTTCCTTGCTCAATCTTCCTTTTCTGATTGAAAGTAGCAAGCCACTCTACTATTGGTACAGAGGCCAGATAGAAGGTTGCTCATCCAGCCCAGCGGATCCATTGTTTATGCGGCAGTGCAATGCAGCTGAAAAAGGGAAGCCCCTTTTTATTAGTAAGGTATAGGTTGGTTGGGGAAAACTCCAAAACTAGGGTTCCAAAAAGCTTACCTTATATTATAGAAAAGTTTGAGAAAGGGGCACCCCTACTATACCCCTAAACTACAAGCTAGCGCGCAACGGCTGAAAAGCCGTTGTTGCTTGCTGCTTGCAGGCTCGAAAATCTCTCTTTCGCCTCTCCTCCCTGTCTCAATTCTGATTGATTAGCTTCTTCCTTCGCGCAAGCTACGGTCTAACGACCCCCTTGTTGTGTTGCATTTTGTGATCTTCCGCTTCAGTCTGCGTTTTTCGGATAGCCGGGACCCGATGTTGATTTCCGATTTAAATGTCAGCGTAAGGTTTGGGGCGGCCCATCTGATTAGTTCAGCTATCACTGCTGGAAACCCCAGCGGTTGTTCGGCTGCGTACTCCCCGTCTGCCTATCTCACACTCCCAAAGCAAATTTGTCTTTCTT